>JANSTR010158829.1:0-10205 GCA_025434805.1 Antipathozoanthus remengesaui
TAATTAAGAACCTACTTAGCCTAAAATGCCAGTAAGTATCCCAAAATATAAGAACCTGTTTTGCCAAACTCTAAAAAGTAGGTTCTTACGTGCGGGTTTTTACTGTATTAAATACTTCAAGTCTGGAAACTTACTTTAATTATACTCTTATTTTACAGTACGAAACTTATGGCATTGACTGGAATGGGCCCCTGCCATGCAATGAATGGGATGGTGAAATGGAAGATGGTGAAAGCATAGAAGTTCCCGAGGTCCACCTCCATCTTAGTAGGCATAACTTGGATAGATTAAAGGCTTCTGTAAACCCATTAGATCAAAGTGATTGTTATGGTGTGGACCTCTATCTTAGGACTGTGACTTTCATTCAGAATTACATTTGAATGCAAAAAGACAGCGATAGTGAAAAATGAACTGGTTATTTATTGAACTTTGCAATCAATCAATAAACCCCTCAAAAGAGGCAGACACAGTAACAGGCTGCAATTAGCTCTAACAATGATGTGCATGTAACCTCAGTAAATCACATGCTTGTTACTTTTTCTAGGGTGATCGATTCACCAAAATCAGTTCTTAGCATTCTTTAAGGGTGAACATTGCTAACAGGAACACAACAAAATTCTAAAACAAAACTATAACAATGAATAGGAATACTGATACTGCCAGTATTCTTGGTTTGCATGTGATGTCATGAAAAAAGTTAAATCAAAACTATGGAACTTTTGAAGTGGTGCCTTTGACATATTGTAGGGTTAGGATTTTTAAGGCTTCATGCAACATTTTGGGACAATCAACTGTTTTGATTCAGAGTTACAGATGTTTGAATTTCATTGTCCAAGGCTCGAGTGTATAACGTTACCACTTCATCCCTGGTCACAAAAGTCTACAAACTTACAGAAAATAAAATATTTGAGCAAGATAAGGATTTAATATTTGTTTAAATTGGTTTTGTAAAAATGCCAGATGGGTTGCACTGAAGATGTTGTTTTACCAGCATCTCTGTAATTGTGGCTGCCATGTTTGTATATCAAAGCTATACACCAAAATGGCAGCCCCATACATTTTCTGTAAATTTTCATCTTGCCTACTGCACCAGATCTTAGATGTGAAAGGCTAACTTTCTCCAAAATTTTGCCAAGTTATATATTTTTTTAGGGTCTATACACTCAGAAACACAGGTTTTCCCCTGGTTCAAAATACATATTTCTATGACGTCAGTGCAAACCAGGAATATGAATTATGTACTTCGAGATAGTTTGGTATGTTTCTCTCAAGGTTCGCGGACAAACATTACCGTTATAACTTGTCTATGCCAAATATTGTGCCTACAGATTGTATCTACTGTAATACACAAGAAAACAGACACATAACCAAAATGATCTTTTGTAATACCAATATATTATACTAATGTAAATTTCGTGAAAAATCAACAATTTCTCACAACAAAAATTGCCAACATAAACCAAGTTGGGTTTTGCCTATATATATATATATAGCTAATGTATGGACCAAAATGTGTAAAGTAATCTCTTATGGATGAGATCAGCAAACATGTGATCTAGGCAGAGACACCCGAGCTGACATCAAAATGGATGTTTGTTAGCTAAAACCTTGACTGTTGTTCATTTAATTTTCGACTACTAAGGATCTAACTGTCAGATGTGATAAAATATTAGTTGTCACACATACATGTTTTGTCAACCAATTAGTGTTGTTCACACCTAAATGGGAGTTACTGTAAAAGCACTGCTACAAAAGCAATCAAGTAAAACACACTTTTAGACAAGCCCTTGCAATTTAAATAATAATCATTACCACTTCATTGAGACTGTTGCACCTCAATAATTGCTGTGTGTGTGCGATTTCTCACTAAAAGTGGCATATCTGATGCTGAAATTGGTGGGAATGAAAACTGTTTTATCTGATCCCAACCCGTCTTCTGATGTTGGATTACCAAACAGTTCTTAACAACATACCGTGTAGGCCTTTACTTTCGCAGGAGTTTATTTTTGAGATTTTTGCAAGTTTTTGGGCAGTTTGCAAAAAATAGTTTTCACAAAAAAAATTCTGCAAAACTAGACTCCATAAAAACAAAAAAACTCCACTTTTAATGCTGAACCATAGTCTATCACAAGATTTTAGTTACTTACTATAGCAGCTTAAAAAGAAGTACAAGTGGCAACCCTAATTGTCCTGCACAGAGCAAAACATGACTGTTCTACACAAGCAGGAGCTGTTAATTGAGCATTTTGTCGCTATGAAAGATAAATAAATCTATAAAATTTGGACATTTTCTCTTATTTCCTGCGACTGATTTTCCATCAAATTGTAAAAAAAGTTCCCATAAGAAAATTTAGGTTATCCCAAATTACAAAACTTTGTCCTCACCAATTGCAAAAAATAAATAAATAAATAAAAATAAAGATCCTGCAAAATTTATGTCCTACACAGTATAACTACACATAACTTATATTACACCAAAGCCACTACTCTGACTTTCTAGAGCTCTGTTCAGACTTTGTCTGAAGCTCTCAAAATCTGAATGAAGCGATGGAATCTCCAGTTCAAGAGGGCAGGTGTTGGCATTGGGTAGTGGCCCTGACTCGGGTTCCAGCTGCAGAACAGTTATCCTGGAAGGATTATGAAAACCCAGTGGTGGGATGTGGTTGATACCAGTACAGAACATTAACAAATCAGGTAGCTTCTCAGCTGTGAAAAAACAAATGAGTGAAATAACAAAATGAATCAAGAAATAAAATAAAATGCCATTTATACACTGTCACTTCAGGTGGGTGGAAAGATTGTCATACCTACATGCAGTCAAAAATTCAATCAACAGAACTGATATGATCACTAATGAGGCTTTTTAGGAGACTGGAAAGGAAATCGTAGATTGCTATAATTATGCTCATAGTAAATGCCCATTACCTTTATGTCGTTGAATACTCGATAACGAATAAGATAAATTTTAAAAATTTTAAAATGAAGATCCAAAGTGTATGGCATTAATTTGGTGTTGCAGTGATGGCGATTGAGACCACTGGCAAATGGACCCTCAATTTTTATTTAAGAAATTGTAACTATTTCTGCTCACTAAAACTGGATACTGCAAATGTTCACTATTTAGATATTAAGTTATAGGAAATCAACATTTGCAACTGTATTCTTACCTTCTTTATCTATGTATTCCAAAAACATAGCTTTGATTTTCTCCTCTACATCTTGAAAGACAATAAGGTCTTTGAATGTACTTGGACTCACTGACACCGATGATGGACTGGCTACAAACAAAGGCTTCATAATCTCCGAATGCTCTTTGGCCAGCTGCAGGACAGGCCCAAGTCCAAGAGCAAACTGGTCAATTGCTCCCTTTCTGCTTAATATTACTGAATGAACACACAAGGCAGTTATTGCCTCTAGCTTGTTTTCCAAGGTAAGAACTTTAGTAAAGCCTGACTCTGTAAGTAGACTTTGGACTTCCAAGGACTGGTGCTCAATGTTCTTATCAGTGGCAACATCAATCTACAAAATAACATTCATTTAACAATACCAATGCATGCTTTTTAAATAGAGTTTAAAAAACTGTACTACTTAGTAGGTACAGTTGTATGTGTTTATATCTGCCAATGTACTTTATTATATGAATGGCATGAAGGGACTACTGAAAACTACTATCATGGTGATTAGGCTGCCTGGACAAAGCAATACCGGTATTATTATTATTACTATTATCATTATTTACAAAAATGATGATTTCATTCTTTTGTCATGATCGATTTCATTTGTAGTTGTTATAGCAATGTGATAGAAGACACAAGTTTAACATTCTGGGCCAGGTTGTTCGAAAGTCGATTAGCGCTAACCTAGGGTTAAATATTTAACCCATATTTGTGTTTACTACCTTACAGATTGATTTGAGCTGCCATTTTGGGTTTAGCAGTCAAGTTTCTAAGGAAAGTCTGAACAGTATTATATAAGAACTGGAAACATATTATTTGGTGAAGAAATTGCTCTTTGGATTTGGCCTAACCAAGGGTTAAAGTTAACTACCTTTCGAACAACTGGGCCCTAGTATATCAATGTACCTTTTCAATTGCTTCCACAACATGCCAGTCTACAACATCATCTTTTCTTATCTCAGTCAGTACCGTGTCAATGTCACTGGTTGGAGCAACAAGGTACTTGTACAAAATTGTACTAAGCAAGGGAAAACCAGGCCCACCATTTATGATACTTGTTGCAATCATTCTACCAACAACCTTGAACATGCCTGCTCTAATTGCATCCATGTTATGCATTGGTAAAATGAATGAGTTGCAACCCTCGAAAAGTCGAGTGGGAGCTGATGGAGAGACAAGTGACCGTAAAAGAAGTGTAAAATACTCTCTTTTTGGGCCCCCTCCATCAACAGCTGGTTCCCCCTCAAATGTTACTCTCACTGGACTTTTGTAGTCAAATTCACGTTTCTTGAAGAAGCTAATGCTGTCATTTAAAATCATATCCCGGCTAACATTTATCCTTTGTGGGATGCTGCTTGTAGGAGCGATGCTTCTCAGGACTTCTTCAAGACTATTGCCTGTGCAATGTACAATGGTTTCCTCTTCAAGACTACTGCCTGTGCAATGCACCATGGTTTCTTCTTCACCACTACTGCCTGTGCAGTGCCCTGGGTTAGCTTCTTGAAAAAAAAGAAGTTAACTTTACTATTGTAATTTAAAACACTGCAGTCCAAAATTAGGACAATGATGTCATTAGATTTAATACTAGTTGTATGCACACATGTACTTTAGCAAAATGTGGTCCCTTTCTCTGTACCACCAACAGAGTTGTTATGGTTTTTGTGTCTTTTAATACCCTTGGTATTAAATCCAGTTGTCCTTCAGAAGAAGATAGAACACTACATATAATACTGTTACTTAGACTTAGCTCATTAATCATAATATATATGCAGTAACTACCTTTTTGAAGGAGGTCTGCAACTGCATCATGTATATTAAGAAAGTTGTTTTGAAGCGTATCCATCAGTGTAGCCTCTGGAGTTCCTGGGAACATTTCATTCAGAACTTTCAAAGATTCTGTTAAGATAACAAATTGAAGGATTTCTAGATAAGTTATTATTGCAACAAATTCTTACTGCATCTTCTTTTACAGTTAATGGCTAGTAAAACTACTGTAATCATAACTTTCACTGATGCTCTTCAAATGTAGGTGAGGGGAAAGCTCAGAAAAAATATTAAAAAACATTTGATAAGCAAAATCATAATTTAAAATTCAGCCCTCAGGTACTCTTGTATTAAAATACCCAACTTTTTCAACATTAAAATGCTGTATGAGGATTGACCTCAACATATATCCATTTATCATGTGCATTAGCTAACAAACATTTATACAATTAAATATAAATAAGTAAAAATACCTGCTATATTTGGTGTCTTCTTGTGTGCGAATGCACTAACAACATCATCACTTTCTGGAATTTCCACATTTCGTGACTCTGTTTGGTGGTCTTCAGTGTTTAAACTAAGAAATGGTGAAAACACTGTTAGAGGTAAGATTGAAAAAACAAAAATGTAAAAGGTTTAAACAACAATTTCAATTTACAAATGTAAACAAACCTAGCATACATTGCACACAACCACTACAAACAAATTTTGCAACATTTTTTAGTACTAAGGGTGCATTTGACTGGCCAACTTCTGGAATGAGAATATGTGGAATAAAAACTTTGATCCCTTCAATCAAACAGTTTGCTTCTTTTGAAAATGTACAAAACAAGCTGTACATTTTAAGCTCATGTAAATTCTTAATTCAGCTTAATAGTTTTATTGTTTATGGCACGGACAGAGTATCCAGAAATAACCAAGGCTGTATTCCTATTCCTGAGTACAGTCAACTGAATACACCTTAAATAAGGTGAACTATTTTTTCATTGGTAGTGTTTCAGATTAATTAGGCATGTACAAAAATACAAACAGGTATCCTGTGTATGCGCTGGTAACATGGAATTATTTGTTTTACCCTTACCAACAACTTTCAACATGTCCTGGGAGTTCTGCCATGTAGAATAATTTTGAGCATTTGAAACAGTTCTCCAATGTGTCATCCTAAAATATAACCAGTTTTAAAATTGTTACATAATAATTATTATGCACATATACACAATATATATATATATATATAAGTGTAGATGAAGAAGTTTTAAAATAGTGGAAAAACATTCTAGCTCGCTACTCTGAGTTTCAAGTGCTGCAAGCAGAACAATTAATGAATTTATAAATTGCTCCATTTTTTAAATGCAGTGACGTTTTCATATAAACCTGGAGGTGTAGCAAAATATGAGCTGATGAGGCATATTTGTGGCTACATCAGTTTTTTTTTCTATTAAATTTAAAAACTAAAAGCAAATGGTGTATTTTTCATTTTCACAGCAAACACAAGTATTTCGAAATTTGTTTGTTCATGCTATGTTTACCCTAATGTTTAAGATAAACTTTTTTGAGCTTTTATATGACTTAGTACATATCTGACTCTGCACATCAAACTCAAAGGTTCCATAAAACAGATTTATTCAAAACCTCAAAAAATCTACCTGCTTGCGTCACATTTAAAGACAAGTAATTAAAAAAGACTTAGACTAACCTCATTGCCACACGCTTGTTTTACCTTCTCCATGGACAGATTACACTGTAAAGGCCTAATGAATACCTTGCCCTGACCCACTGCTTCACTTATTCGCTGACAACTGTATGGGCCGTTGATCGATGTAAGTGTCCGGCAAAATGGCGCGAAAGTTCTCATTAAGCAATATCCTCCGGCACCTTCAAGCTTCGGAAAAACTTCTTTTAGTTTTCGATCCACATCCAACGCCCCATCATCAAGGTCAAAAGTCAATTTTTTTTCGCCCAAACCTGCGTTTTTAAGGTGAAAATACTCTGTGGTACTAGGTGGAGTAGTGGCATTACTTTCAGACAAGCATACGAACTTTCTTGTCCATGTGGCAGTGTGCTTTGCTTTTTTTTTGCTCTTTCCTTTCATACTCCTCTGGGAAAAAGGGTGGAATCTCGGTTTTTCACGCGGGTTGAATCCAAACAGTCGTCTGTGTTCTTCCTTGACAGATGAAAGCAAAGATGTCGAAGTTCCACTGCCAGTAGAAGAAGCCTTCGAAGAATCACCAACAGTGTTGGATGCCCCTTGGAGTTCTTTGACCACTTCTTCCAGCAGATCCTTACATTTTTCAAGAATGAAGACTGATCAAGAACTAAAACCATTTATTTTCATACATACATACAGAACAACGCAGTACAGCATCCAAATGCGGAAATGATTTATTGTAGCAGAAAACTGTGTCAGATAAAGTTTCTCTGCACGAGCTTGCAAGCCAATAAAAGATACAAGGAAAAGAATTAACAATAAAAAAGTATCGAATAAGAGTAATACTGTTCAGGCGCCGGTATATGATTCAAACTGTGTACACAGAACTTTAAAACATTTTTCAGGAAAACTTTTAAAAACCTGCAATTCAGAGTTTCAGAATAATGCGCGTGCGTTTATTACGCCTTAAGAATTCGTCCATAGCTTTTATACAGTGGCGCCATACACTGTTCTGCTGACTGATTGGTACATCGCACATTTTCATTACCAGATCCTTAATACTACTCAGTCCAGTCTTTTGTGCTCTTGCTTGCAGTAGATCATCTGGCCCAACTGCGCTTCCCTTTGGCCACTGCTGCTGGTTTTCGAGTAATTGCGACGCAGGACTTGTGGTTGGCTGTGAGTTTGACGGCACTTGAGAGTTCAGCTGGTCGGAGTTACTACTTTTTCACTTCGGGGACTTTTTGCATGTGTTTTCATGTAATTTCCAATAGTTAGGAAGTCAGAAACAGATTTGCTCCCATCATCACCCATGCGGTGCCTGCTTTTGTACTTAGCACTGCAGACATCTGTACTCATGTAGAAGTTTGACATGACTTCCAATTTCTGTAATGTGTTCTGGAAGTGATTCATGGTACTTGTGCACTGAGTGATGGTCGTCCTTGATATCAAGGGAAATTGCAAAAAGCTTGACTCAGTGTTAGTACTTCTCGACCCCATCCTTTCTTGAGAAGAGTGCATCTACAGAATTGTAACATGTAGAGAAGCTTGTGTCTGTGTGAAGAAGAGTGATTGTGCTTCTTCCTGATAACGGCATGATAGTTTACTATGGTAAGCTTTTTTTTAACCTTACGGCGCAGAGAATTATTTTGTGATTTTTTTGGTCTTTCTTTACGACTTTTGAATGAGGTGCATAGGACTATGAATATTTTACTTTCATTCAATTGCAAAACGTCAACTATTTGATAAACTAGTAATTTCCGATGGTAAGTGTAGTCTGCCGAGCTGTTGCAATTGTTTACAATTGGTTTTTTAACATCACTCATAAAATGGAGTGTGTAAACTGCAGAGTGTTTATGGTTTTGCTCTTGCTCTGCCGTTTTTCTTTCGAAAAGATCCTCTTCATTAGCTTGACTGTGAAGTTCGTACAGGATGTTTATGCTGTTTTTCTCCTGCCCGACTCAATGCACATCAAGTTGTCAGCTTCAAAAGGGCTCATACCAACAACATTGGAAATTCTCGTTAACAGGTGTCGCCAGACTGGCTGTACCCAGGAGAGTTTCTTGTGCAAGAATTTTGTGTTTACAACTTTGGTCGAGGCACAGTTTGAAGAAGTGGAACATGAAAAAATAGGCTCGCTAAGCATGCATGTGGCTACTGCGAATTTGTATCACTCATTGTGGAAGTCAAGCAACGAAAGCGGGAAGAAGTTTCGTTTGTTTACTTATTTTTATTAATCGACGAAATAGTAGCACTGTGCTTTGTGGTTGTTAGTGCTACACTTAGAACAATAATTTGATCACGTTGCCTTACCGTGGCATCAATTAATAAAATTTGTGTAAAATGGTAACACAACGGCGTAACCCTTGAACATTTTAGTCCTAGAATATTTCACCACAAATATCATCAAACAATGGAAAATGCTTAGTGAGCTTTGCAAACGCTCCAACTGTTTGTTGTTTTTCATGATAGACCAATATAAACATTATATGAACTACCATATAAAATCGGTAAATGTGAGAGAAGCTGTGTACAATCGTTTGTTTGCTGTCACCATCAGACCCTACTTCTCTTTTGCTGTCACATCACCGCATTTGAATCATTATCTAGTGTTACAAAGAACATCAAATGTTTCCATTGTCAGTTTTGATGATCTTTAGAGCAGTACAGTATATTAAGATAGAAATTGGTAGACTATTTACGATGAGCTGTCTACAATCATTCGCTTGTTGACAACATGGAGTATAAGCTCCTGCACTTCTTCAGGTGTCACATCATTAACATTGTAATTGTTGCTAAGTGACACAAGGAGGCTTTGAAGTGCATCATTGAAACGTGTAAGACTTAAGTTTACCATAGGCTGTCTTGATTGTTAGATTGCACACTATTTTGCTGTTGCATGTTGGGGATAATATAGTGCTGTTACAAGACTGGCACTTAAGTGTATCTTTGTCAGCATCAATGTCAAGTGTCTTGTTACAAACAAGGCAAGATGATATTTTCTTTATGTTGACTGCGATGCACTGACCTTCAATTATATTATTTCTAATATTGTCGGGTGTTAAATTGATATCTTTAATGTCAGCATGGGCTGATATGATAGTAGATTCATTTTTCGGTAAATACTTGGTTTCGTTAAAAACCCAAACTTTTACTAATTTGAAGAGGTAGGGTTTTCCACAATCTACTTTATCGAGCAGATCTTTTCACAGTACTAGTTTCATCGGAAATTATACAATCCACCTTCATAAGTCTTTTAGCATTTGTAATAATTAACTGCTTGTCTTCTTTTTTGCTTATTACTTTGGCAACAACGTCAACTGACTTGTAGAGATCTGCAGACAGAGCTTGATTTATGGTTATAAGTGAAGATCCAATTGCTGGGTTGTAGTCAAACTCGGTAGTTGTGGGTATGATATTTGACTTTTTGGTTATTTTGAATTTTGTAGAAGAGAAACCTGAGCTTGTAAGCCTCTTGAGGTTTGAGACTTTTACTGGAGAGTTTTGTTGGCATGCTTGTTATAACATGGCCCTTTTCTGTAGCTCATAACATACTGCTCTTTTCTTTTCATCTTCAGAAATCTCAACAAAGACGTTGCCTTTCTAATGGTGAAATA
>JANSTR010158840.1:0-10205 GCA_025434805.1 Antipathozoanthus remengesaui
CAGATAGCTTTGAATCTGAAGGGACTACCCTGAGCCTTATAATTAAATAAAGGTTTATCTATCTATCTATCTATCTAATGAAGACATTGCTGCACTGATTCCTGGCGTGAAATTTTCACTGACTGAAAACCGTTGCATAAACGAGAACAGAGTAAAAACGTTTCGAAATTTTACCAGTATTTTGTCGATGGATGCCGCCGTCTTGCATTTTGACGTCACCGCGCTCGGGATGGGATTTCCCGCGTGAAAGAAAATAAAACGTATCCCAGTCACCATTTTGATATGATTATGAGTGCACAGTCATAATCATATCAAAATGGTGAATAGGAAACGTTTTTCTTTCGCTAGGCTGTGACCCCTTCCAGTTTCAAGCCGAAATACTCGACAGATGAAAGATCGTTCTTCCTCAGAGGATGAGCATGCAGCCCACGCAAGATCCCGTCCCGAGCGCAGTGACGTCAAAATTCAAGATGGTGGCTTCCATCAAAAAAATATCGAAAAGTTTTCGGTTCTCGTTCATGCGACAGTTTTCAGCTCTGAAATTTCACGCAACAAATCAGTGCAGCAAGGTCTTTATTTGGCCCGTTATGTATGCTTCACTGCAGGTTTCGTTTAAACTGCTTGCGCGTGTTTGTTGTTAGCTTTACTAAACATGTACGAAATAATTTACCTTGAAAAAGCCAGAAACATCACATGGACGAGTGAAAGTGAAAGGAGAATAAAAACTATTATTTGAATTTTATTTTTGAATGCGTCATTATTATGAACGGTACTACTTTTACAGTGCCTTGGACAACTAACACGCATACGCGGTTATGGCACTGTCATATTACGTTTCGTACTAGCGTATACCATAGCACATGAAAAACATCACTCAATACACTAGGGGTACAGTAAGTTAGGCAAAGCTGGTACACGCATGGTTGCATAAAGTATTTTTTTGGTCGCACAGGGTTGTATGCCTATTCATGTGCAAGAGTTATGCTAGGTAGGTAAGTAGAACAGTACGTATAGATTAGAGCTTTTTCTTGTCCCGTTGGGCGGCTGAGATTCAGCGGTATTTTACTCTTGAAAACTTGAGATTCCCCCGCATTTTATTCATGACAGATGACGTCATTCTAAGATACCTTATTCTCCTTTATTTTCGCGGGACTTTTTTTCTCTTTTTTTTCCTTTATTTTTCATATTTGTTACCTTTATACACCAATAGTTACAACTTTTAGAAATTACAATAACTGGTACCAAACTACGCTGTTAATTTACTAATATACGAGTGTTCGAGGTTTAAGGATTGTTTGGCAGCGTGGATCATTTTGATCGAAAATTTTCTTCACAGCTATTTTTCTCTGAAATGTATTTCTCAATTTGGTATGCATAATCGATTTCTAATTTAAAGGCATTGTATATTGGAATCGTTTATTGTAATTTAGATTTATAAATAAACTGCTTTCCAAGAATAATGATATGATTGACAATAGTGCGACAGTTTTTTCTTTTATCACCTATGAAGACTGTTTTTAGGAGTACTGGTTCTTGACAAATGTTTTTTGATGAAAGAGATTGTTAACTTAGTTCCAAAATAGTTGCGAAAACGTGCTTTCGAAAAACAAGTGCTCAACCGTTTGTAGTCCTTCATTACAAAATGTGCATAATCCTGAGTGTACAAGACCAATTTTTTTTTAAAGAAAAGAATTGGTATAAATACATCGATTAACAAATCTGTATTGGAAGTCACAACTTTTAACGTCCGTTAGTACTTTGAATGTTAGTAGAAATACAGTTTCCATTTCATGGTCACTCATGTTAGACTCGTCTTTACACTTTAAGATACAGTAAATCCCCGCGAGTAAGAACCTAAATTTTAAGAACCTGTTAGCCTAAAATCTACAAGTTATGCCCCCTCTAAGTAAGAACCTATTTAGCCTAAAATTTGAATTCAGGTTCTTAAATTCTAAAAATAACTATTTTATGGAAATCATTGAGGGGCATGGAGAAACCTGGCTATTTAACAATTATCCCTCGAGCCCGAATGGGATAGAGGCCGAATGGGCTATCGGCTCCTAGCCCATGAGTGTGAGAGGATAATTGTTTTAGTAAAATCATACTAGTTGGTCAAAAATATTTTTTAAAGCTCTGAAATTAATTTTTTAATGTTTACGACAAATACGATTACGCGCAATCGCTACTCGTAGGCTATCACTAATAATCTACAAGTAGCAAACCAATCAAAATGTAGCATTCATGATAGACCACTATTATGATTTTACCAAAGTATAACTTTTAAAAGTGGTCAGTATCATTGCAATTATATCACCAGAATTGTAGAGCTTCCTAGAAATAAGAACCTATTAAAAACCTAATGACCCTAGATTTTTGTTATACACCTTTTATGTAAGAACCTGTTCAGCCAACTGGAAAAAACACAGGTTCTTACTCGCGGGGATTTACTGTAGTGCCAGTCTCCTACTCACTATGAAATCAGCCAATGGCATTACTTCTTTATCTGGAGCCACAAAAAAGCTGCCACAATGAAACGAACAATCACGTTTTGGCTAGATAGCTTCTATATTTGTATAGAAAAATATTTCAATTTGAGATTCCTTGGAAAATATATAGATTTATAAAATTTCATGGCAAATTTTGTTGGAATTGATTATATACTGCTGTCAAACTCGGAGCAAAAATGCAAAATGAAGTTGTCTCGTGGAGAACATTTTTAAAAAACTATATTATTTGATAAATCTTTGATTTTATTGATGTAGACTTGGGTAGGCTAACTATCAGTGGTGCGGTGTATGCACACCAAAGCCTCATCTCCTCCCTCTTCGGATGACAGTATTCGACATCATAATGCATGACTAACTCAGACCAACAAAAAAGCGCATAAGCACATTTGTATAGTAAAATTTAGGTCGTTACCTTCACTTTGCATTTCTGTTCCACTAAACAAAAGGCTTTCCTCTTTTTAACTGCAACATGTATAATTGTTCATAACGTCTCCAAAATAATCCAAGAATGAGATTTTCTGTAAGAAATGTCTGTGCTTTTGATCACTGAAGAAATGTTCGAGGAATTCGTAGTCTTGAGTTTGATGGCTTTTGTGGAATCACAGGAGTGCACATTTGCTGCACAGTCCCTGTTTCTGTCTCTTGACAGCCAACGCAGCCTTTGTAGCAGTCTCAAATACTTCTCGGACACCGTCCTTTGTTTTCGCTGAACATTCAAGGTATGCAAATGCACTTATCTTATCGGCAAATGAACGTGCCTCCTCAGTCTTAACTGGTTCTTGCTTCATCTTGGCTAGCTCTCTCTTTGTATTATCATCATTCCTCAGATCTTTCTTGTTTCCTACCAGGATAATTGGTACATTGGGGCAGAAATGCTTCACTTCCGGCGTCCATTTCTCTGGGATGTTCTCTAAACTGTCGGGACTATCAATTGAGAAGCACATCAGGATAACATCTGTGTCAGGATATGACAGTGGCCGCAGACGGTCGTAATCCTCTTGTCCAGCTGTATCCCATAATGCTAATTCTACTTGTTTTCCATCTACTTCAATGTCAGCAACATAATTCTCAAATACTGTGGGCACATACACTTCTGGGAACTGGTCTTTGGAAAACACGATCAGCAAACACGTCTTACCACAAGCACCATCACCGACGATCACTAGCTTCTTGCGAATTGCTGCCATTATGAGAAATCAAACTATCTAAAATATAACAGGAAATTTATCAGATTACAATTAACGAAAGTACCACCAAATTGAAAGCATGCTATAATATAAATTTCTGGTACGTAGGAAGTGGGGGTGGGCACGGGAAAACTGCCCTCCACCAACAGACCAGAAATCCTACAAGCTTGCTGCTTTTGTCAAATTATGTATTTTTCAAGTGACCACATAAATTATTGCTAACTGGTGGTTAAGCGGCAGAATCACCTCTTAAAACAAGTACAAGGGAAATAGGAATTTTAGAGATACCGTAAATGATCTATTAAACGCCTCGTATCTAATAGGCGCCCTGGTCAAAGTAGGATTTTCAGTTCGACGCCCCTCTCTATTAAACGCCCCGTATTACCTAAAATATTCCAATTTTAACTTAAAACGTCAAAGATAAAGCACTAAAGGATGAGATAGCTTTTAATATTGGCAATTGATTTATTAGCATACTTTCTTCAACTTTGGTTTTAAAATATATTGTACTAGTTCAAAGTCAAAATAGGGGTACAGTGTATGTCCTTTAGGCTTTACGTCTTTCAACTCTTTGCCGAGAATATTGGTGAATTTTCTGTGTTTTGTACTTGCTGTGTAACATCCAGCAACAACCAAACCAACTTCACGTTTCCTCTTGCCACACACTTGCACAGAAACAGAGTTCATCTCCGACACGCCATGAAAACCGGTTTTCAGTCTGGAGATTTCTATGGGAACATGCCCAGCCAGTTCCAAGGCTTCGCCTTCAATCTTCGATTTCTTCGTAAACTCCAACTGCATTGGCATCATGATCGACTGTTGGTAATCAGACTGTTGCAGCAGTTACTTGACATTGTCTAATCGCACGTAGTTTTATTGACTGGAAAGCGTTTATTAAGAAATGTAAAATATCGGTTGTAAAAATAAACGCCTCTCTCCAATAGACGCCTCTTATCTATTAAACACCATCCCCCAAACCCTGAAAATTAAATAAACGCCCTGGCCGTTAAATAGATCATTTACGGTATTGGAGGTTATTCTAAAGTTATATGAGCAACACTGATACTCCCTTTTCATCGAGTTGGGGGGGGGGGTTGAAGTTAAATCAGATTGAGATGGGGGGAGGAAAGGTTGAAGTTAAATCTGAATGTAAAATCGTCTACAAAAACCAGTACAAATATTGGCCTAATCTCATATGAGGAGGGGGGGGGGGCGCTTAATAGAGCTTTTATGGTATTCTGAATTCAGGGAAAGAACAAAAAGTAGAGTTACTACACCTAAATTGCATTATCTCATAATGCCTCTAAATGTGCTAGCAAAGCACAAATAAGCAGCAACTTAGGTAAGGAAACTCTATTTCTGCAATTTGTACAGACTTTCAAGGATTTTAGGAAAATGATATTTATGGGCAAAAAATCCACTCCAACACCAACACTATTAAGAAATACCACCTCACAGCTTCCTTATAATCCCCAAAACCAAGAACACGACAATCAATAAAATGATCACTTTTAACCCGGTCCCCTACAGACTTTTCAAAAGTAAAATTAATCACAATAGAAAATTGTCAACTTCTGAATTTCATCAAACAATGAACATTTTGAAATCTACTCAGACTAAGAGACAAGCAAATAAATAGGACATTCTTTGTTTATTTGAAACCGAGTTTAGTAGGGAAATTGTTAACCTATGAAAAAAATATGGACAGAAAGAGAGTGCATTTATTTCTTTGCATGCCATTTTGATAAATCTACTGCAAAATGATGAACTTCCAGAGCTAAGGCCCGGTTTTCAATAAGAAATATAGTAGGTGGCAATTGTTGAGCAGTTGGCAGAGAACAGACGGTGAGTGCAATAGTGCAATCTTAGATCACCTTCAGTTTTCCAACAGTTCTTCAATTAAAGTAGATGGAGAATTCAAGTGTAAATGGCAAAAATCGCCAGCTCTTATTGAAAACCCTGCTAACAGTATGGCTTGGTGTTAGCATACAGCACTAATTAATATTCTGTATCTTTCTCAATGGATAGTACCAGTACATCAACTGGGAAAGGAGGTACAATAACAACAGCTACACTTTTAATGCAAGCTAACGTTTAGACTGGCTTACCGGTGGGGAAAGGAGGTACAACCAGTAGGGAAATACAGTACAATTTGCCCATTTAGTGTAAGCAAAACACTAATGCTGTACTGTTATAATAATGCAGTTGAATAGTCTGCCAGACCGGCCTTACCACTGACTTTCCCCACATGGCCACTTGCCAGTCACATGAATTACAAAGATTCCTTGCCAGCCAAGAACTTTACTATCACACAGGCAGTACATAATTTACAAAGCAGCAAACTTTGGCAATAACACTAGTAAAACAATTTAACAAAATGTAAACCCATACAAAGCCACATATATAGCCTATACTGTATAAATGGGAAATATGAAGATCAATGAAATGATACTCCTCTTTGGTGTCAAACAAACAGGATGTCTATAAAACTAAGACCAACAAAACAAAGACCCTCAAAACTTCAAAACCAAAACCATAAAAATTCAAAACTATGATGCCCCGATTTCAAACCCAGGTTAAAAAAGATCATTGCAACCCTTGACACTATATATATTTCCGAACCCTGTTCTTCGTTTGATTATTTTCCACCACATTTCACCGAGTAATCTGGTGCCAACTGTCTCGAACCCAGTGAGCTGTATTAAGCAAATCCCGGCCCAACCCCAATCAATCACCGAGTCCCCTTTATAAAAAGTTGTAAGTTAATAAACTCCCAAAACGAAAAAAAAAAGTTTATAACAAAAAGGTATAACAGAGAATGAAAAAAGGAACCAACTGTGTTTCGAACCAGTGACATTTGTATGCACAATACTTACTGAGTACATATATCATACTGCCACACCATTGGACTGACAATTCCTCCACAATTTTCTTTTTTGGATAGTTTGAAATGTGCAAGTCTCTCGAGCCATTGCGAACTAATTTGCGATAACGGAAATACTCTTGAGGTTTGTTTGTACTATCTGTTTCAGACATGTCACAGATGATCACAAACAAAGCATAATTATTTTCTTGCAACTTGACAAGACTTTACATTACACTCAGACATGCAAATAAATGCAACTAATTAAGTTGCATTTTTAAACAATAATTGTCCAGTTTACAAGGTCCGAAATTAACTTTTTTACATGGGTGCCAGCTGGTGACCGGACAAAAAGGTTTAGTCGCCAAATGGCAACTTCTGGTCACCAATTTTTTTTATTTACTTTCCTTTTACACTTAAAAGACCAAACATTTATTCTAGTGTATTTTTAGCCATCATATGCTCAAACACACCTTAATTATACCACAAAACAATGATACGATACGATCATCGAATGAAGAAAGCACTTGGCGTGCCCACAATAGCGTCATAAGGAAAACCGCTGATGAAAACATGGTGGCTCGCAATGTTACAATCATGTTGATCGCAGGGATTTGTGAGTTTATACATTATTTAGTGAGAAATTTTCTTCAATTTTATCTCAAAAGGACATCACCAAGACAAAAAGTGTGTCAATAAATTGTTAAAGAACGGCCCCGAATTTTATTATTAATCAATTTCTCCGAATACACTAACAAAACAACTTAGTCGCCAGCGAGTGACCAGTATTTAGTCGCACTGGCTACCAGGAAGGTGCAATTTTGGACCCTGGTTTCATGAAATAAACTTCATATTATATTTCATATTATACATGTGTACTGTCTTTGTTCAGCAAGGAAACAGTCACTCTAAAGTGATAATATACAAATAAGTGGAGCGGGAGGAAAGGAGATGAGCTGTTTTGATGTATGTTATTGTGGCAAATTTGATCAGTTTTTCTTTTTATTCAGGGAAAAACTTATTTGTCCTTGGTAAAGTTTACCAAACTATGAAATCTCCTATTTTGATTTTTAAAGAACAGTACATGCAAAAAAAATGGCAGATTAGGAACTCTGAAAATAAAAGAAGGTTCCTGCTTGGGAAAAAATCAAAATTTTAATACATGGAGGATGTCTATTTAGCACCCAGGGGTATAGTGATAAACTATACAATTGTCAACAGTAAAAGGTGACTCTTATAAAATAGATTAACAACAACTCGTACTACTTCAGTTATGAGATTATATTTATTGACTTTGGAATGGTGAATAGTCTAGCTTTAAGTGATCAAAAATTTTGTGGAAAAAATATAATTTGACAACAGACTGAACATTCAGTTCTCTACAAACGATTTAATTTCAATTTCAACCACATCTGCAGAGTTAAACTAAAATCCATTTGCAGTCACAACATTTTAGTGTCCTAAATCACATGCCAGTTTGACACTCATGAACCACCTAAAGTCACGTAAACACAGAAATAATAATAGAAATTTTTTTCATTGGACGTCGTTCTCTAAAATACAATAATGCATTACAGCTTATTTATTTTGTATGGAAGTAGTCTGTCTCTTTATACATTCAAAGTTTCATCAACGCAGTCATATTTTCAGGGTGGCAAAAAATCTTGGCTTTACTTTTTCATCAACTATTTTGAAAACTAACAACAGGCAAACTTAAGTAAACCTTTTCGAATACCTGTGCATTTGTTTACAATACTAACACTTGCATCAAATTAATGTCTGAAACTGAAGGCTCCTTTCTGCAGCAGAAAGAAAAAACTTCTCCAATTTTTCTCAACCTCAATAGTCTGTTTTATGTAGTCCACACAGCTAACATAGAATTACAGTATTAAGCATTTGCTCTTCTTCTTCTTCTTTACTTGAAGGGCTGCTCTCGTTGCAGTCTCAAATACTTCTCGGACACCCTCCTTTGTTTTCGCTGAACATTCAAGGTATGCAAATGCACTTATCTTATCGGCAGATGAACGTGCCTCCTCAGTTTTAACAGGTTCTTGCTTCATCTTGGCTAGCTCTCTCTTTGTATTATCATCATTCCTCAGATCTTTCTTGTTTCCTACCAGGATAATTGGTACATTGGGGCAGAAATGCTTCACTTCCGGCGTCCATTTCTCTGGGATGTTCTCTAAACTGTCGGGACTATCAATTGAGAAGCACATCAGGATAACATCTGTGTCAGGATATGACAGTGGCCGCAGACGGTCGTAATCCTCTTGTCCAGCTGTATCCCATAATGCTAATTCTACTTGTTTTCCATCTACTTCAATGTCGGCAACATAATTCTCAAATACTGTGGGCACATACACTTCTGGGAACTGGTCTTTGGAAAACACGATCAACAAACACGTCTTACCACAGGCACCATCACCGACAATCACTAGTTTCTTGCGAATTGCCGCCATTCAAAATAAGTATACTACCTGAAAAGAAAAGCACTCCAATGAGATTTCAAGAATTTATAAACAATGATTGAGAGAAAAATAAAACACAGGCAAAGTAAATTAGCAACTGTGGCTGCTTGCAAACTAACAAGCCAGTCACAAAGCAGGGTCCGAAATTAACTTTTTGACATCGGCGCCAGCTGGCGACCAGACCGAAAGGTTTAGTCGCCAGATGGCAACTTCTGGTCGTCAATATTTTTCTGGTTGGAAATATTTCAGCGTGTCCACCTATGGCTTGGCACGCCCACAATAGCGTCATAGGGAAAACCGCTGAGGAAAACAACATGGCGGCTCGTAATGTTCAAATGGTGTTGATCGCAGCTGATTGAGTTACATCGCCAAGATAAAAAGTGAGTCAATAAATTGTTAAAGAATGGCTCTGCATTTTATTGTTAATCAGTTTCTCTGAATACGCTAACAAAACAACTTAGTCGCCAGCAGGCGATCAGTTGTGAAATTCTGGTCGCCAGCTCTCAATATTTAGTCACACTGGCGCAATTTCGGATCCTGCAAAGATATAAATTTTATAATTTCATAGAATTCTCAGGCACTACATCTCACTGTATATTTGCAAACTTTAAAGAACCATGTTCACCTAGGTGTGGTTATTGTTTACATCCATTCTGTTGATGGGAATGGCGAAATATCACTCAGCTAACATCAAGCAACTCTACTAGACTGTTTGCTGGTCAAAATTGAAGTAATGAAAACAAATATTGAAACAGATTATACTTTCTCTGAACAAAATGAATTTTGTGGCACCCGAAAACATGCCAAACCATGCCTAGGTGAATACGGTATCTATCAACAACCCATCGAGGCTGCATACATTTATGAAGAGTTCTCAAAGACAGATTTTTTAAGAGTTACATTATAACTACCACACAACATTGGACTGGTTTGTACATATCCATGCACTGGATTATAAAAAGTATTGTCAACAAATGTCTGTGTAGCTGCTTAAGTGGATCTTTATAATTTTAAAAAGAAAGGTTAGAAGTTTCAAACTTGAAACAAAAAAATGTTGTCCAATAGACTTTCTGTACAAGGTTTGGTCTACAACTTCCCTGTACAAACGTATGATAAAATCAACCGAGGGTTGACGAAAACAATTTTCCGTGCCGTAAATTTGGAAGAAAGCTGACGTTTC
>JANSTR010158851.1:0-10205 GCA_025434805.1 Antipathozoanthus remengesaui
CCCCCCAATTCATGGCCATGACAATCTACGAATTTGTGACTCAATTTGCTAATGCAAAAGAACTGCAACTGACAGTCGATTGACAAACCATTTGTAACAACACTTGCAATTGTAACCAAAAGGAATAATTTAAATGCAATGCCTTTTGTTCTGTGTTGCAATTAGCCCTTTAAGGGTCAAGCACTCTTGTGAAAGATTTTTTGGTTGCTTGATATTGAATGATCAAATCACACCCACAAGACTCAAATTGCTGCTTCAGGAGTTATTTGGTAACAAACCACTAGGAGAGGGCAAAAGGAGCACTGCATGTTAACGAAAGCATTGGCTGGGAGCAGCAACAAAATATAGCCCTTATATTACATAGCTTTCATATCAAATGACGAATACACTTCATATGAATTAAATGGAATCAATGCTAGAAAACAGTACTTTTGATCAATGTAAGTGAATGTGAAATAAAACAATGGGTGCTAACTCACCCCCTCTCCATCCTTCTCTGTTTCTGCACAAGTTTGTAAAAAAAATAAGAAAAAAAACACCTGATGGGTATCAAAATCTAAAAAAAGGATACTAACCAACTTTTATATTTTATTTGGCCTTAAGCCAGATAAAACAAAATACCTGTTTAGCATCCCCGCCTGACATGAAAAATGCTCCCGACCTTACTTTTTTATTTTGGCAAAATATATGTTCAATTGCTCATGCCGTTACATCTATTTTGTAAGTATACACGTGCCTGCAATCAACATTTCTGATTACAAACCCCTCAAAAGTTGCGTGGCGCTTTTACACATGTTAATTGATGCTATTTTCATTCCATTCAACACGAGGATTGAAGGTTACAGTTGAAAATTTATTTTGTCTGTAGACAAATATTTTTCTTTGTTTACACAGTGGAGCTCTCTTGAGGATCCAAGTTGTATGCATGAGTGAATGAGACTTTCAAATATTTTTTTCTTGTTGTTGTTGTTGAATTCATAGCAAATTATGGGAGTGCTGTTTTGTAAATGTAATCACACAGTAGAACTGGAAGGTGCAGACTGGTCCCACACTGTCTAATTAAGACCAAATAAGCTTCATTGCTACATGTAAAATAAAAAAAATTAAAAAACCCTGCCCTCCCAACCTGGAAAATTGAGATGGTTGGACGCTAAACAATCTTTTTTTTTATCTGGCCTTATGGAAAATTATATATTTGTCTGTGAAATCGTTCAAATCGAGCGTACAATAACAAAGTCAGAGCTTGGGCTGCCTGTGATGTCTGACAAAACAATAATATTGCTTGTTGACAACTCCATAACACTATATCTTCATAATTCAGATTCGGATATTTTATAAATTTTAAGTTGCTGTGATTGACATCTCTAGCACAGCGGTATCCCCCGCAAGACCCTAAATTGTCATATTTTAAAAAATTTTAAATACATTATACAGTATATAAATACATGTATAAAACTATAAAAGCTTCATCAGTTCATACACTCGCAGAATCAGTCTTGGAATATAAAAATATTCGTGTCTACTAGAATATTTACACTTAGAGTATTCCAATGATCGAAGCCTACCTATCAAGTTAGGGACGAACAAGAACACGTTCTCCGCCATGACTGCGCCAATGCCCATGACAGTTCAGTTGTCAAATCACGTCAATTGAAATATCAAGAAATGACAAAATAACGATAAAGCAATCGATCCAAAACGATTAAAACAAAAAGCACCGTGAAATTGTGACTACGTTTTAGGCACACGGTGTTTGGTGACTTTCGCAGTTCGCTCTACATGACAGCCATTATTTGCTAAAAGCTGCATCGAAGTAAAATCAAAATTCCCTGTGGGGAGGGTAGATAGTATGATAGACATTTTTAAATAGGTGTGGCTTTTTGTTCTTTACTATATATACTACGTACAGTTGCAAAACTATATGTAGCCGCTAATTTATAGAAACAGTTCTACAACTGGATAATCAGAGATATTTTTTAATTAAGAACTCTTGAAATAAATGCGATTTGGACGAAGCGAATGGCAATCAATAACTGTGAGGGTGGGGAAGGAAACTGTTTGCTCTGTGCTGTTGGAAACCGCTGAGATGCAGAATGGCATGATGCGCGTTGGACCAATCACAGATCGCGTTGCATCTTCACATGTGCACCTTGGACACGTCCTCTTTCCTTTTTTCCTTCATACACAAAAGGTAAATTGGAGTTAGTAGTGCTGCAATTACTGACAAATCCAAAATGGACCAGACGAATGGCGAACAAGAGACAAAGCGAAGAAAGCAGATTCGTGTGTGGTGTGATGGATGTTACGACATGGTCCACTTCGGACACGCGAATTCGTTGCGCCAAGCAAAGGCTATGGGAGATTACCTCATAGTCGGAGTTCATTCAGATGCGGAGATCGAACAACACAAAGGTCCTCCAGTATTCAATGAAAAAGAACGGTACAAAATGGTTCGAGCGATCAAGTGGGTCGACGAAGTTGTCGAAGATGCACCGTATGTCACAACACTGGAAACACTGGACAGTCACGGCGCCGAGTTCTGTGTCCACGGAGACGATATTACGCTTACTGCAGATGGCAGCGACACCTACCACATCGTAAAGGACGCTGGCAGGTATAAGGAATGTAAGAGAACAGCAGGTGTCTCCACTACAAATCTGGTGGGCAGAATGTTGCTGATGACGAAGGAGCACTTTGACAAAGGTGTTCCAATCTCCAGTTTGGACCCAACTCACTTGAGTGGTGCAAGCTCGGATCCTTCATCGAAGAGTCCTTGGACCTGCGTGTCTCATTTTCTACCAACCTCTCAGCGAATTGTGCAGTTTTCTGATGGTAAAGAGCCAAAACCAACAGACAAAATTGTCTATGTTGCTGGTGCCTTTGATCTTTTCCATGTTGGCTTCTTGGATTTCCTGGAAGCTGCAAAAAAGGAGGGTGACTACCTGATTGTTGGCCTTCACACAGATCAAGTGGTGAACATGTACAAAGGCAGTAACTACCCAATCATGAACCTTCACGAGCGGGTACTGAGTGTGTTGGCGTGTCGCTATGTGGATCAAGTCATTATTGGGGCACCATACAAAGTTTCTAATGAGCTTCTGAATCAGTTTAAGGTAAGCTGAAGATGTTTTTAAAATGCAAGGCTCAAACTGGAAGACACTAGTGCAAAAATGGTGTAAGTGACTTGTGACCAAGTTATCCGTCCTCCTTAGTGATCTGACTTATATTTACACTAAAGGCTTCAATTGTGACCAATACAGTCACCCATGCATGGTCCCAGATATGACATTGGCAACCAAATCCTGAAAGTTAATGTGGACTTGGAAACCAGAGTTGTTTTATGAAAATTGTCAACTTCCGAATTTCGTGAAACAATGAACATTTTGAGAGTCTACTCTTTGAGACAAACAAAATGAATGGTCACTTTATAGAGTTAGGACATTCTTTGTTTACTTGAAATCGGGGTTTAGTAGAGAAAGGGTTAGCAAACACACTGTCACTCATGCAGTGAGAAAAGCAATGAGAAATTTGCAGCAATAACACAGCACAGTCATTTGTTTACTGGAATTTCTGAATTGCTTTAACTGACTAGACTGTGGACTATGGAGATACAGTAGTTAAAACTCTGATACTCTGAGCCATGACTGGAACTTTGGATTACTAGCACTGCAGAATAACATCAATTTTGGAATTTTCAATCAGCTATGGGCATTAGCCCACTGGAGGTTAAGCAAGACTTGGAATGTTTTGGACTATATCATTGCTGTTTGTAACAATATGTTATAAACAGTATTAGATACTTCAAAAGTTTATCTGGAACTTGTAGCTATTTGCTGTACACCTTTAAGTCTTGGTAAACAGTTGAAAGGGACAGACCGGCCGTGACGCTTTGTTTATGTTTTGGTTTCAGCAAGAATAGAAAATAGCTTTCATAGTCCAAGATTATGAATGAAACTCAGCTCAAAAGTCTTTTAAAACAATAGCTAAACCATTCTTTGGTTGTTGCTGGAATTTGAAAGTCGTATTTTCCCAGAAAATTTTGACTGTGGTAATTTTCGACCACGCGAAATTAGACGATTGTGTGACGCCTGGTCTGTCTCTTTAAAGCAAATTATAATTCAAGTAGAAATGTTCTTGTTCACTACTTTACTGTTACACGTTTGGAACGCCTGACTGAATACGGCACCATCCCAGAAGACCTCGTGCGCACACAGGGTTATAAAATAGAGGCCATTTTGAATTTTATTTGTCGGTTAGGTATTAAAGGACTGGTAAGCAACTCCTTTATGAAATTAAATAACTAGGACTTACCTGTTTTATATTTTATCGAACTCGTTTCTTTATAAGGAAGCAAACATACAGCACTTGTGGGATGGTGCCTTTTGACCTTATTTACCGACTCACTTATTTCAGTACTTTATGACTTACTTATCTACCAACTTACATGGTCACTTAACTACCTGTATACTTACTTAGCTACTTACTTATTTACCTACTTTGTTTCTTAGTTTCTTGTTTACTCACTTGCTTACTTTACTTACTTTCGTATTTACTTACTTACTTGCTCACTTACTTAATTTCTTAATTACATACCTACTTCCTCGCTTACTTAATTACTTATTTACTTACTCACTCCTCTACCTACTAAACTTACTTGCTTGCTTATTTTCTTCCTACTCACTTACTCGCTTGATTACTTACTTACTTACCTACTCACTTACCTACTCACTTACTTATTCACCTATTCACCTACTTACCTACTCACTTACCTACCTACTCGTTTACCTACTCACTTACCTACTCACTTACCTACCTACTCACTTACTCACTTACCTACTCGTTTACCTACTCACTTACCTACTCACTTACCTACTCACCTACTCACTTACCTGCTCACTTACCTACTTACCTACCTACTCACTTACTCACTTGCCTCGTTTACCTACTCATTTACCTACTCACTTACCTGCTCATTTACTTACCTACTCACTTACCTACTCACTCACTTACCTACTAAGTTTTGCTTTCTTACTTACTTACATGTACCTACTCATATTTACTTTTTGTAAACATTCTGATGAGTAACCCGGCATTTTTTTATTTTGCGTAATGTTGTCAATACGCTTTTAGCTGTTGATGAAAGAGAATCTGGATCTCAAACTCACTCCCTACAAGGTGCTGGCGACGAGTGGAACACATGGTGGGTACCTCCTTTTATCATCTCGAGTGACGCTGTCAAACGAAAAATTGGTGTTATTTTTTTCTTGAAACTAAGTCCTAATTGCATATAAGTTAATATACAGTACAGATATCTGAAGCTAATTCTGAAATCGCTGTTTCAGAGTTTTTGGGTTTTTTTCTGTTGTTTTCCTTTAAAAGGTACGAAGCAGCGTGTTAAGTTGGGGTGCGGGGTGACTCGACAGGAGGACTGAAGAGGATTGTGCCCCAGTGCCTCTTTATAATTTTTGCAAGTGTATTTAGAGGGGGAGGGGAGGGGGAGGGGGGGATAAAGCCAGTTTTAACAATACTAGTTCAGCCTGAGTCATAAATTTAATGCCTGTATTTCAGAACAGTTGCTAGAGGGACTGGTTATGAACTGTGACTCGGTCAGTTGCTTGTTATACATTTTTGTTCGCTATCTCTTTTGTGCGTTGTCCTGACCGTGCACAATACATAAAGGGCCTCGAAACGCAACTGAGCAGCTGTCCAATAGAAATATTTGGGTGTGCATAGTTCTGTTTCGTTCGATCAAAATCAAGACAAGAAATTGTACTTCCCTTTGTATTTCCCGAGCTTCTCTAACCAGTCAGTTCTAACAAGTATGGTTTCAGGCAAATGGTATGATAGCTCTTTTACGATGGCGCTTGAGTTAGCACTTTGCAAAGCTGGTTTTGTTGGAATGAGAGGATTTTCATCAATATTGTTTTGGGGTTAAACTCCTGGTAGACTGACTAGACAGAATCTCGCAGGTTAAGTTGACGAGTGTAACTTGAATCGACTTTTTCTAAAGGTTTGTGTGCAAGGAAGCCATTTAAGTGGTCTGTCAACCGATTAGTGAACCACGACTATTTGGCGGCAAAGTTTGAGGGCACGCACGCGGCGAGTTGCGCGTCCACGCCGAATACACACTAGTGCAATTCCACGTCAGATACTTTCTCCTCCGAATAATGATTAGCCATTAGTTAGGTTTTACTCGCCAGTTTTAGAAACAGTTTAACTTATTAAAAATTCACATACAAACATACATATATTGCAAATGATCCCCACAGGGCTTTTCAGCACTTGTATACAACAAATATATGTTTACAGTAGGTGAGAGTCTTAGTCAGACCGCTGTAAGCAGTTCACAGTTATATTTTTTGTCTGAGACATTAAGTTGTGCCCTCAAAGTTAACAGACCACAACACCGGCATTAGCCTACTCCTATCAAGTGCGTTTGGTTCTTTTAATAATAATAACAATAACAATAACAATAACAATGACAATGACAATGACAATGACAATGACAACGACAATAACAATGACAATAACAATAAACAATTTATATAGCGCTTTTTAGGTAAACTGCAAAAGCGCTGTTTACAGTAAAAAAGTTCTTTACACCACATTTAAAAGAAGAAAATCTAAAACTATTCTACGATATATATGTATGGTATAACTAAGTGCCAAAGGCCTCTCTAAAAAGTAAAGTTTTAAGTTTAGACTTAAAAACATTGATCATTGAGTTTAATTCTAAAGAATGAAAAGCAATCACCAGGGTTGTCACCATTTACTGGATGTGAAATTCAAGGACTTTTCGGGGAATTCCCAGTGTCTTTTCAAGTAAATCCAAGACCTTCTTTAAGACTTTATCAAACAAAATTTCAATGCTTTTCCCATTTATAAAAAAAATCATTTCAACAATACACATACTTTATTAACCCTTCTCATGCTAAATATTTGAGACTCATAGAGGCCATACTTCATGAAAATTGTGAACCTCTGAATTTCTGCAAACACTGCATTTCCTGATTCTACCTTTCAAGACGAGCAAAATGAATGGTCACAGTATAAGATTACAACAAATGGTTCAAAAGTTGCGATACCGTGGTTTATGTTAAAACGGGTTTATGACGAGGGTTAAGAAGCTTTATAAGTTTATTATTCTGCTTTACAAGTTAATTAATCCTTGATCACCTGAAGGTTAAAACACAGATAGTTTTGCTTGAGCAAAATTTTAAAAGCCTCTTAGAATCGCGGTTCCTGTTTGCTAGAACGCTTTACATCAAAAATAATTCAAGAAACAGCAACTTTTGATATCTTTGGAAGTTAGGAAATAAATTTTTAGCTCATTCCAGGATTTTCAAGGACCACAACCCAAATTCAAGGATTTTCCAGGGTCTGAAATTTTTTTCTCCAATTCCTGGACTTTCAAGGATTTGCAAGGACCATGGTACTTCATTTGGACTGCTTTTTGTACAAATAGTCGACCCTTTATTTCATTTGATTCTGGAGAAAAGTAGAGTTTTAAAAACTTTTGGCAAGTTTGACATTCATCAAGAGATGATGACGAAAGTAAAACGTTATGAAGAAAACGAGATACAAAATTGAAAGGTGCATTAAGATTATTGAAGGGTTTTGGTCGCTTGGAATGAATAATGCAGAATGCTGAATAACGGCGAGAATGCGCAATTGGGAAACTTATTAGTGTGTGTAACAAATATTAAATCCAGGCAGTGTTTGTATGAAAGTTGGTCTCTAGGGCCGAGCTAAAGTTTCCGTTTTTCCTTCCAGGGGAGTATTGCGAATTGAAAAGGGCCTTTTTTTCAAGCAAATAAGGCTTACCAGTGACTGGACCTAATGAAATGTCGTTAGCAAAGTTCGCTTCAGGGCATGTCGACGGGTTTCGATCCTTATCAGAGGGTTTCTACACGAGAATAAAGCGCATTCGGTCAGGAAAGGCGAAACATATTTACTAGTTTCATAACAAAAGAATTAACAACATAAGAGTCAAATCCAACGTGAAACGTTTCGACCATGTTTTTGGCAAGAATACGAATCTAAATCA
The DNA here is from genome assembly GCA_025434805.1 of Antipathozoanthus remengesaui. Lineage (NCBI taxonomy): Eukaryota > Metazoa > Cnidaria > Anthozoa > Zoantharia > Parazoanthidae > Antipathozoanthus > Antipathozoanthus remengesaui. Next base: position 8,048 of record JANSTR010158851.1, read on the forward strand.
CTGCAACAGTAATACTATTATAAAACTATAGAGCTTTTAAATCCATTTAAAGTGCTGTTTTTGTAAGTTTATTTAGTTTAATGTGATAATCATTGACTGGTTTTCTTCAGTTTATATGAGTTATGTTGTTGTTTGTGCTTATATATTTCTCAGCTGTGAGAAACAAATGAGACTATAACATGTAAGTAAAGTCTTTAATAGGTTTATGGCGAAGGTGCCGGCGTGTGTCTCGACTTTCAGTGATTAATTTTATCGCTTTCGGATATCTAAATCAGTCAGATCAGCAGTGTTGGAATTATACAAAAACCATGACATAGAGCTACTTCTAAAATTTGTGGTTAAATAGTGGTTTCTGTACACTCACGCGACACGAAAGCATTGCACATAATCCGATGTTAAAGTTATACTTTGTATTCAGTTTATTAGAATTAAAAAGCATACATTTTCTCAAGAAATGTTGCAGAAGTCAAATTGTAATATAAAGAGAAAAAGAAGAATGAAATAGAGATCATTAGTAAATAATAGATTTAAAATATGTTCCGAGTTTACTTTAATTATACAATACTCATCTTGCATTGAATACTATAAGCATTTCTCCTTCTTATACATAAATTATCTAGGAAACACAACTTTTGTAATCTCATATTATCCCTGAAGTTAGTATTATGCACTTTTTTCAAGAGTATGCTATAGTTTATTTCGTTGCCAAGATTTGATAAATCTATCCTTCTCTCCAAAACAAACAGTTACAAAACTTATTAAAGTATGTCAGTTGCCCAAAACAAGAATATAATTGCTATTTTGTTTTGTTTTGTTAAAAGATTTAACGATTACCATTTTGTACAGTGGTTGTTGAGTAACAAGCACTGCGTTTTGGACGAAACTGAATAAAATCGAAATGACAACTACCGACTTCTTCTATACAAAAAACGCGAATTGCGATTGAATTTCCCCAAGAAGGTCCACTGAATTTCGCTCATTCACACATTTTTATTCTTCAATATTGGCTTCCACGTGACGTCATCAAAATATAAAACTGCAAACTATAAGATCTATAAAGCTGTTCTTCGAATATGTTTTAGATATCAGTATCCAAAGTGTTCTGTGAAAAGTTTGCGTCAATGCGATGATTCGTGCTTGAATTACAGCATGTTTAACTTTTTTACCGTCTAATTAGCATAGTTCCTAAACGTCATAAAACTCGATATAATTTGAAAAATTTGAATTGGTATGACACGAAAAGCCGTTAGAAGTCTAACTGAAGTGTTTGTAAGTGAATCAAATCATTTTGTTGGAAAAAAGACCTTTTTGCGAAAAGTAACATTTTGGCCGCCATCTTTGTGCCCCAAAGTTGGGCACAAACATGGCCGCCGCATACTTATCACAGTAAATGTTTTAAATATTGTTTGGCCAATAGCTCGGTTACAAAATACCCTATTACTCCCAAATTTTTGCCATTTGTATCTTTTTTCCTGGTTTATGCGGAACATCAAACATATTATGCCAATATCAATTTGTTCTTCGACAGTATTTTTTGTGAAAACCAAGAATCATATGTTAGCTGACGGGGATTTAGTTCGACGTTAGGGCCCCTGGGAAGTAAGGGTCATTGAAGGCTAAACATTAACGGACTCCCTTTTTCCCGGTGGGAGTGTAGTAACTCTAAGATATCGATTCCCCATATTCTTCAGTAATATGGTACTGTCTCAGATTCGTTTTAGAGATAAGTTCACTGCACCTGATATGTCTTAATTGTCTTGAACTCTGTAATGTCAGAACTGAGAACTCGGTACGAGATAATTTACTGTCAAAAAATTAAAACTTCAGAAAAGCAGTTGGAAACCAACTGTGTGTTAGCTAAGCGTAAATAATAGTCCCTCATCATCGACCCATAGAATATGTGACGGTGCGTGTGTGGTCTCTTTTGGGGTTCTGCAGGGCAGCGAAGAGGTATGACCAGAGGTTCGGCCAAATGGACTTTATTATTGCTCGGTGGCAAGGACACAACTCTTTTAAGGATTACAGTACACGCGCTTACATAGCTTAACCCAGTAAACCGGTTTGGAAACCAGTTTCCTTGCGTGCCGGCCTCGGGGAAACCTTCGGAAGACCCCTGGGGCAAAAGCCCGGGGCCTCCGGTGAACTCTAAGAAAAGTGC
>JANSTR010158862.1:0-10204 GCA_025434805.1 Antipathozoanthus remengesaui
AACTTGCGTTTAAAGACAGTAAGATTTGATGATTTGAGAGAGGTACCAAGGGAGTTCCAAATGGCTGGTCCTTGATACCTTATGTCTCGGAGACCATAGTTTGTTCTTGGTTGACTGAGTGAATATGAGGATTTAGAAGAGAGTCTAGTATTGTAGTGATGCACCTGATTGACAGGTGTGAAAAAGGAGTTAAAATGTTTTGGCAAAGTATTGTTATAATACTTGAACATAAATGTAGCTGTGTGGAATTTAACAAGGTCATGTAATTTTAACAGGTACAAGTATTTAAATAAAGGGCTTGTATGCTCAGTGTAAGAAGAAAATGTGATAATTCGTATGGCACGTTTCTGGAGTAAAAAGAGAGGATTGATAATGGATTCATAAGTTTGCCCCCAGGCAATCAGAGAGTAAGTTAGAAAAGGGTATACCAGAGCATAGTATAAGCTCACAAGTGTGTGCTGGTCCACAAAGTACCTGATTTTTGAAAGCAATCCAGTATTTCTTTTAACTTTCTTCATCACATGGTTAATGTGGGTTTTCCATTTAAGATTGGAATCCAACATTACACCCAAGTATTGAACTGCCTTCTCCTCTTGAAGGGGTTTGCTGTCAATAGCAATATGTGGTGAGAAAGGTTTCTTTTTCTGATGTGGGTGAAATATGACAAAACTTGATTTGTCTATATTTAATGAGAGTTTGTTGGCACAGAGCCATCTTCTGACTTGCTTTAGCTCCTTGTTGATGGAGCTTTCAAGTACTGTTAAGTTTTTGTTGGCACAGAACAAGTTAGAATCGTCAGCAAACAAGTGGAAGTCAAGGAGCTTTGAGCACTGGCTAAAGTCATTGATATACAAAAGGAAAAGCAGAGGCCCTAGCACAGATCCTTGAGGTACGCCACATGAATTAAATAGAAGGCTGGAGTTTTTTTGCCCTATTGAAACAAATTGCTTACGATCAGTTAAGTACGAGACAAACCATTTCTTGGCAACTCCACGTATGCCATAGTGCTCTAGTTTCTTTAACAATATTGAATGGTCAACTGTGTCAAAAGCTTTGCTTAGGTCTAGGAAAATTCCACAAGAGAATAATCCTTGTTCTATTGAATTTTGTATTTTATCAATGATGCACAGGATGGCATGGTCAGTGGAGTGTCCAGATCTAAAACCAAATTGTTTGTTGTACAAAATGTTGTTCTTATCAATAAAAGAGATCAGCCTTTTGTACATCAGTCTTTCCAGAATTCTGTTGAAGATACTCAGGAGAGATATTGGACGGTAATTTCCTGTCTCACAGTCTGAGCCTTTCTTGAACACTGGAATTACTCTAGCTAATTTGAAGTGGTCTGGTACCACGCCAGTAGAAAATGAAAGATTGTATAGAATCTCTAAGGGTTTAGAAATCAGATCTTTGAGTAGTTTCAAGACTTTTGTTGAGATGCTAAAAGGTCCAGAAGCCTTTTTTGAGTTTAGATTGGTAATTTCCTCTTCAATTTCTGTAACTGAAGTAGGGAAAACATAGAAGCTACTAGCAGTATTAGGAGGGATATAGTCCAAAGGAGAAACATCAACTGAAGGAATTTTATTGGCAAGATTTTTTCCTATGTTTGCAAAGAATCTGTTAAATTCAGTAGCAATTTGTGTTGCATCAGTCACTTCAGTATCATTAATTTTAAGTTTTGAAGGAGATTGTGAACTTTTAGGTTTGACTGATATAATCTGCTTTATACCCATCCAGGTTCTTTTTGCATTATTCTTATTTTCATGAAAGTAATTACTGTAATATTTTCTTTTACTCAGTCTAATAAGGTGATTTATTTTATTTCTATAAAATTTGAATTTGTTTAAAACAGTGTTGGATTTTGTCCTAAGGAATTTTTTGTAAAGATTATTCTTTATTCTTATGGAGATTCTAATTCCACGTGTTAACCATGGTTTACTTTTAGTTTTGGATTGTTGTCTTGATAGTCTTTTTAGGGGAATATGCTTATCTATGATACTTGATATAGTCGAATGAAAAGAATCAAATATTTCATTAGGGTCTTGACAGTGAGAAAGTACTTCTCGCCAGTCAATGTGTGCTACATCGTCATACAAAGCAGTTTTATCAAAGTTTACATAGTCCCTGTAGAAGACTGCCTGTTGGATTTTAGAGACTGGTAAGTTATGTATCAGAAGAAAATTTGGTAGATGATCTGTGAGATCATAGATGATATTACCACTTATGAGATTGTGGTCAACAGAGTTAAAGAAAATATTGTCGATCAGAGTGGCAGAGTGATCAGTAATACGAGTGGGTTGCAGTATATGTGGTTGAAAAGAGAAAGTACCTAGACTGTTGATGAAATCATCCGTGTCCTGGTGCTGGTCATACTTTAACAAATCAATATTGAAATCGCCCATTAGCACACAATACTTGTTCTCTCTTTGGGTTTTTTCAACAACAAAATTTATGTGATCCAGAAATTCGGATGATTTCCCATGAGGATGCCTATACATTATTCCACATAGAATATTTTTCTGTGACTTATTATTAATTTCTATCCATAGGGTTTCAAACTCCCTGTTTATAACTGATAGCTTATCACGAATAGTACAGTTAATGTTTTCCTGAACAAAAAATCCCACCCCACCAGCATTGGAAAGGCTGGGTTGTGATATGAATTTGTAACCAGGTATATTATTATTTACAAGACAGCTTTCGTTAACCTTAATTTTTGTTTCTGAGACACCGATAACTTTAAATGTGTAAGATAGCTCAGAAAGTAAATTAACTAGATTGTCCAGATTTGCTCCAATGCTTCTTATGTTACAGTGTAAGAATGACAAGCAGTTATTGTTGGAGAAGAAATTCTCTACATCGGCGCTGGCATGAAAATCATGAGTAGTGTAATAATTAAAATTTGTCTCAGTTAAGGGTACATATGTGTCCGGGTCTGAAAATTCCAGAAGAGGAGCACCTCTTACTAAAGGGGATGTAATTTTTAAGAAGGGTAAAGTTGTGTAATCAGATAAGTCTACTTCTTGTTCAATGCTATAAGAGCATTTATGACAAGACATCACAGTAATTCCTTACAAAAATTCCAAAAGTATAAGGAATTTAAATACAAATAAGTATAATAGCTGGATATTAAGTAAACTATTATCTGATACAAATGACCTTCATAGGATATATAATATATAAAGCTGAATACATCATTCATCATAATCTAACATGTAACCTAGTTTGGTGGAAATATCCTTCAAGCAACTGATATGAACTACACTGCTTGAGTCCTCCTTTCTGAGGTAAACTTTACCTTGGCGTGTCCAGATATACCTGTACCCCAGGTTCTTCTTTGCTTCGAGGCATTTGCTAAAGAGCACTTTGTTGGGAGCTGTTAGGCTTTCAGCTAGGAAGATTCTCTCCCCCGACTGAAATCTAGGGTTGATATCTTGCACCGTTTTGCCTCGCAGCTTTCCTCTGGCACGGTAGAATTCGTCGCGTTTACTGCGCTTGACGAATTTAACTATGATGGTTGGGTTGTCCTGCTGTTTCTTGCTTCCTGGCCTTTTCCCTGACTTTGGCATTGGCTTTGTCTTAGCTGGCAGTCGGTGGCAAGTAGATATATCGTTTCTTGAGAGATCGACATCCATCGCATCCGCTACCTCCTGTACGATGTCCTCCACATCTTCAGTCGTGTTCATGGGTATTCCACGAATCTCAAGGCAGTCGCGACGACCGTACTGTTCAAGGTCGTTGAGTGCTGCTTGGTTTGCGATCAAATCAGTCTTGATACTTTTAAAGTCAGACTTCAGATGAAGAATATCAATTTCACTTGTATGCTGCGATTCTTCTAGACGTTGAAGCCTCTTCAATGCATCCTCAACCAGATCATTGAGAAAAGAAACGGAGTTAATTACTTCATCAAACTCGTCAAACTTCTTGTCGATTTTATCCATTCTTCGGTTAAGCAAAGACCATTTTTCTTCAAACAACTGTTGCAGTTGTTTCTGCTGTTCCTCTGACATATTTAAAACATACACAAAAACAAAAACAATCGAAAAAATATGATTACAAGGTCGATTTCGACACTGCTGCAAAATTTGCGGCCATATTGGCTGCCCGCCCACGTGGAATGTATGGGAGAATATTCGACCTTCATGTAAAATCAAAATATGTTGGTTAATTTAAACAACAGAAATAAAAATCACTTAATGCAGTTGTCACTTGTGTATGTCTGTACGCAGTTTGGGGGCCATTGGAAGTGATTTGGGGAAATTATGGCTTTCAGAGTTTCTCCCTGTAAGAAGAAACTGTAGAAGGCGGGAGACATCATATCCAACCCATCACAACGCAAAGCTCAAATAAAACCACGTCAGCACACGGGCAGTGAATGCCATTGAACGCCATTTCGGGTCCCTGAACGTATTTCGGTGGAACTGAAGAAAGAATTCATGAGGTCAAATCGATGGTTCATAAACTCAAACGGTTCGTTTGGAACACAACTGGGACTTCGACTGTTGAGATTTCAGCTTTGTAGCCGCACCAGATGACAAAAGTCCTCTTCCTCTGGAGGTGGCACAATCCAAAACGTCCCGCATAATAACTACTTCCCTGGGGACCCAAGGGCAGTTTCCTGCAGGCACTTCTGTTCACATAAACCAATCAGTGAACGTACCTGGATGCCGGGAAAACCATTTGTTCTAGTTTGGGCTGCCTGCGTTTACAGTCTGCGACATATTAACTTACCATCTTCACTCTTTAGAACGTAAGGTGCACACTTCTTCTCCTTGATTAGCTGTAGTCTTTGCTGTAGTGACATAATTGACATAACTGATCAGCTCAGAAACAGTCACAACAGAAACTAACTGGACTGAAAGAGCAGAAAATCCACTTCCATAAGAACTCTTTGCCCTATCATGTTAGATTGAACCTGTTCTGTTACACCTGTCAAATTGATTTAGGGAACCTACTACAGACTGCAACTTTACTTCAGTCTGCGGTAACTCATAGTTAACCCTCTCCTACAATAATAGTACAAGTTAAAAAAAATGAAATTTTATTGTGAAAGGTGACGCTCAATTCAGGTTTGGTAACTTGTGAAGGTAGATAATGATAGATCTGTTTTGAACATGTGCAGAATGGACTGTATACACTGGACAAATTGAGATAGGTTGTATGGTCAAACTTGAAACCTGGTTGCATAAGTGCACCACTGAGTCACGCCCCTTCAAAATATCTTAACTCTTCTCCAGCTAAGTCCTTAGGACTCGCATAAGCCATACTTCATGAAAATTGTGAACCTCTGAATTTGTTGAAACACTTAGCATTTCCTCATTCTACCTTTCAAGACGAGCAAAAGGAATGGTCACACTAGTTTATAAGGTTTCAATAAATGGTTCAAAAGCTGCAAAACCTTTGGTTTATGTGAAAATGGGTTTTGGATAACAAGGGATAATATTACGCAAAAAACAGCTAAAATATGTAACTCTAGATCTGTAGTTATATAAGTTTAAACTTTCTTTGAATTAAAATTATCGAGCTATAGCTAGATCTGTATATTAAGTCTCGATATATTAATTTACCGTATGGTCATTTGCTGCCACAGCTTTATCCACATCATAAGTGCAGACAAGATCATCAGTCTTGGCAGTAAGAGCAAATGAGTTCACCTTTGGACATTCCTTCACGCACACCTGCAATTAAGCAGACATGCCCCATGGGTATAGTCAGTGTAAACAAAACGTTAGAGACCAGTTTGCAATTTAATGGATAAAACTCTGAACTGAACTATTATAAATTTATTTTATTTTCATGTGCATGCATGATTGAAATCACTTTTAAAAAGATCTATGTAACACCCAGACAAGGTATAAAATCCATGAATAATTGTATTGAATATTAACGTCTTATTGCAGCTATAGACTGAAGCAGGCTGGTGTAGCTTAGATGGTCAGTGTGCAACCTTCAGTGCTAAAGATTTTCAGTTCAAACATCAGTAACTCAAATGTTTGCTCCAACTTGGAACCCTTTGATCTGTGTAATAGGAGCTTTAAATACCCATAAAATGAAGCTGACTGACAGGGGGAGTGCACATTGAGGACTACAAGTTTATCAATCGTACTTTGTCTATTAATTGTTTACTGTCATGAATAACCCTTGCTAACCATTTCACTCCCAGAAGTGCCAAAATGATGAGTTTTAAAATTCTCATTACTTTTTTCATATCTTTTCTATTAATAGGTCAGGAGAATTTATCTTTGATCTTCATGAGATAGTTGTGATGGATGATCGACTTTCATATTCTCAACACCAATCAACATATTTTATATTGATACTGTGAGGAGAAGATAGATGTTGATGGGAGTAAAAGTTGTTTACCTTTACCTTCAGTTGTAGATTGTTGAAATAAATTGAGATCACAGAGCACATTAAATGATTCCTTACATGTTTAAACTTTTTGTTATCTAACTCTTAATATAGATATTATAATTAGATTTGAGGCTAAAAAGAAGTGAGAATGAACCTGAAACTGACCACAAAATCAATCAACCATATACAGTATTAACAATTTATTTATGTTTTATATAAAAAAATTAAAAATGTCCTCAGCTAACCTGTGGTGTGGGGCATGAGTACGCAAACAGCTTTGAGGCCATTGTGGCAGTGTCTGAGATACATGTGGTCAGGTCAAAAAACACCAACTTGGGTTTGTCCCTAGCATTGAAAAACAAGATGAACAATGAACAATTATCCACTCCAGTTACAGTACAATAACAACATTCAGATGACAAGATTAAATATACACAATTTATTAATATATTACTTAAATTCTTTTAGATTAGACTCTGTTATCATGATGGTTCTGTAGTCCTTATCTCATGCACACATCTACATGAATACAGCCACAAAACCATCCTTCTATGTACATCTTTTCACCCAATATCATCAACTGATCAAGTTCTAATACTCTCTCACAAGTTCAGAATTATCTTTATTGTCTAGTGTTTCCATTTATATTGCATGCATCACAGCGAGTACAGTATTTAGTGCAACAAAAATGGAAATGGACACATTACTTTCAAGCTTCTTGCATCCCTGTGATGCATGTTAAAACTCAGAAAAAAACTAGCTTGAAAACAGACTAGTGTGACACATGGTCAAGTAAAACTGAGAGAAGACTAGGTCCCAGACAAACCTGCAGGTACCCATGATCCAATGCAAACACTGAATGATGCGACTGTCTTAATGGTAGCTAAGGGACCCCTCAAAATTGAAAGTTGAACCCCACATTTTTGAGACTGGGGGTATGTCCCAAGAACCCTTAATTTTCAGAAGTAGTGGAACACTGCTATAGCTATGACAGACCATAAAAACAAAGAATGACAAGAACTTACTTTACAACTTGATCATATCCACAAATATTACCTTAAAGAAATAAAAGACTGTCAGTTAGAAAAAGGTGTTCAAACATTATCTCACCTTTCAATGATATAATTCTACATTCTACATTGTAATTATTTTAATTTATAGTGTCCATAAGATAAAAAGTTGCTTTTGTCTATTTTTCACTTTAATCAATGCTTTTTGCTGATTTGCAAGTTTTCAAACATTGATTCTCTAGATTGCATTATAGGAACCACATGATTGTATGGCAAGATATACAGGTATTTCACAGCATTCTATACATTCAAGAAATTCCTGTGAAAACCAACCTTAGCATAGTTGAAAATCTCCATTTTGTACACATCACTTTCTTGACTTTCAGTTCCCTGAGCTTTCCATATGTGATGTCACATCTTGAAAACTTTTATATTTAAATGAGTGCTGTATTTCACCCAGTAAGAACCCACCTCTCCCATAGCAATAAATCTGGAGAAGGTCTTACAAGTATCAAGGGATTGGTGCTCACTTAATTAATTGGTAATACTGTAAATTTCAAGATAAGGTAATTTGCATGTTATCGCTTCAGTCTATGATTTCACAAAATGGTTACAGTGTGAAAGGTGCAAATTAAGCTAATTAAGAGTCGATGCCTGTAAATATCAAAATTCAGCCTTCTCAAAAATTTTGGATTTTTCATATTTTGTCCAGATAACCTCTATGGTAAGTTATTTTCAAAAATTACACTAAAGGTTTGGCAGCGCTTTATTTTTTCAAAATTGAGGGAAGTTTGAATTACCCCATATTGGCTTTTGACCCTGGTGGTGGCCGCTATCATTGAGCTGAAAATCATCAATTTTCAATTTGCTGGTACGGATCAGTAAGATCGTGTGTGTTGATATGCTCTACATATGTTGTACAGGATCTATCCACCTTGCTGAAAGTCACTACATGTTGAATCGAAAATGATGCACATGATAACATATTTTGGCTCGTTCAAACAAGTTTACCCCAGTCACAGTGGTTCAAGAGAGTGCCCTTATGAAGGCCTTTTTAAATTGCATGAATCTCCACTAATAATTATGTGAATTATGTCAACATAATTTCAATCAATAGAAAGTACAACTCTTATAGTTTATCATGTAAAAATCTAACTGGTGAAAATTAATAGCAACCCTCTGAGAGCTCTCAAGGTGAAGACTGTGTATTTTGCAGCTTGTGTAGCCGCTGTGTAAACATGGCTGTTGTGAAAAAATTTTAAATATACAAGATTGCACATGTACACAACCTCTGCTGCCATTGTGATTAGGAGTACTTTAATTTTGAATTCATTTTCATTTCTCACATTTCAGACATTTCTCACCAAATCAGATTCTTTTTGTAAATGTTCAAGTGTAGTGACCAGTAACAAATATTAACATCGTCCATTTAAATTATTATACCTAAATCATGCACTGTAAATTATCATAATATACTGTATATAAATACATCATTGATATAACAGTATGTACAGCTGTCTGTAACTTTATATTACCTTGTGAATCCACAGAGTTCAGAAGTTTGTAAGGATTTCCCATGGTATAAGCTATAAAAATTAAAAAAACAGAATTTATATGGTTAGACTTAAATACAAACTGTATTACATGTAGATTGTGCAGTTCTAGAATAGCCATGCATATATCATCGACCTCTTGCAGTCACTGGGCAGTTTATATCATGAACTGCTGCCAAGTAATTTAAGCAAGGCAGCAGACCATGAATGTGGGACTGAATTCAGGATTTCAGTTTGTCCAACAATGGATTGGCCCTTGGCTCAGATCAGGCACCCTTACAGTATTATATCATTGATTTCAGTTTGTCCAACAATGGATTGGCCCTTGGTTCAGATCAGGCACCCTTACAGTATTATATCAGCTTTGTGTGTTTCCCCCAGGTTGTGCACTAAATCCTCAATTCGTGAGGTTGATTGTGCACTAGAGAAGTTTATACTGAGAGGATCCGAAAATATATGGGATGATGAGTGAATACCCAATGTAAAGACATTGGTGATAAAATTATAATGATATTAAATTATACAATCATTAATTATATGGATTTTGTGAGCATGGTTAGCTCAGTCAGTTGTGCATTCAGTTCAGGAATTGAACTTTGTTCCAAATAAATTTACTGCCTTTTTGATATGTTATTATTGATTAAAAGCGTTGTACAAACTTTCTTGACACGTGCAATATACGAGTTACACTCTTGTGCGAATTATACAAAATACACGTGCATAATTGGAACGAGTCACATGCGCAATGCAACATGTAACTTGCACGTGTGGTAAAGTTACCCGTGAGTGGTACTGTAGATCTGATTTTCAGACTCAGAGCTGCAAATAAGGGCCAGACATCAGACATTTGACAAGCAAAAATGGCAAATGTCTGCCAAAACAAAGTTTGGTTAGACAAAAGACTGGACAGTATTGCAGTCTATGACTGAAAAGTAAACACTTGTAAACATACAGTACACCTGGTCGGTTTCATCATTTGTCTGGTAAACTGTGCCCTTCATGATCATCTGACAAATGACTGAAAAACCAAGAAAATTATTTGCAGCCTTGCAGACTGCCAATTCAATGTCCTTGATTCAATCTGCAGCCTTGCTTTGGACATAATGTATGGACCAGTATATATGCAATACTGTTCAGTCCAATGTTTTAGTCATTTTAAACAGATTATAGTTAATTAACATATAACTTTATTTAGAGAAGGTCAAGATATGATGCTTAAAAACAGTTGTTATTAAATTATAATTGTTACTGTACCTGCAATTCCAAGTGCAATCATGCCTAGGAGATACA
>JANSTR010158873.1:0-10204 GCA_025434805.1 Antipathozoanthus remengesaui
TGCCTTCGTGTAACTTTTTTTCCTTCATGCCTTCTAGGGTTAAATATTATTTAATCCAATATAATTCAAATCTGTAAGTATGTGAATTCAAGTTAGCATCCTAGAAATCTGTGTAGCAACATTAAATCGTACAGGCTGACAACTATTGTTTTTTGTTTCTTTAGACTGAGTATCGCGAACTCCAATTCGGGGCACCTGATAGCTATAAAGTAAGTAATTGAAGTTAAATTAATGTCAAGCTACGTCAAATATTTTAAAATATTAAATTAGTAAAAGTTAAAATAAGATTCCTTTGCTACTTATTGCTTTTTAGTAAAAGTAAATAATAATATATTAGTATGTTTATAAGCGTGACGACACGCACTAGCTAATTCAATTTTGTAAATACAGCATAGCATGCAAAGTTAGTATTCTAGTAATCTCCATGGACTGAAAATATTGATATAATAATTAACTTACTCATGCAATTGCTGAATAACAACATAATTAAGGAAACGCGAGGAGAAACGCAGAAATCACAAATGTTTCATTTTTGTGTGGAGAAATTGTTTTGATTCAAGACTAAAAACTTGATTAAAGATTTGATTAAAAACTTTATTCAATAATTTATGTACATTTTTTTCTCTGTTCAGTTGACCAGCAAATAGCATGGCTAGTCTCGGCGGGTCAGCTGTTTACAATATTTACTATTTATATTACAGTTTCTTTTTCTTTTTTTGTCTATCTATTTATTTATAAATAGATTTTTTTGTTTTTGAGCGAAATGATTAGAAAAGGAGAATTATAGAATTTTAATTTGAAGAACGTCATCAGGTCATGCGAAAGTATTTTTATTGCCAGTGTTACGCATTTGTTTTAATGCGGCTGTGATTTGATCGGTGTCCCGGTAGTTATTGTTATGTTCTAGTACCGATACGAGTAAACCGTGAAGTTCACTCTTAAATCTCTTTTTGGGCAAAGATCGTATTGAACTGGAAGCTCATTCCGTAGTCTCGGTCCTAATCGAGAGAAAGGAATTTTTCTGTATCCCTAGTCTAGAGGATTTTACATAATAATTTTGAGATGTGGAGGAACGCGTATTGTAGGAATGCACGTGGCTTGTTTCAGTGAATATGTCTAGGATGTTCGAGGGCGCAACTTGGTTAGATACATCATGCATAAGGCAACACACTGCTTCATAGTGCAGGAAGCGGATTGGTAATATACTGGCGTTTACAAATAATGGGATGGCATGTGCTCTTATTTCTGAGAAGAAGATAAATCTGAGACATCGTTTCTGAAGGATTAGGATCCGATTGAGAGATGACTTGCTAGCCATTCCCCATGCATTAAGACCATATGAAATGTATGGATGAATAAGAGATTGAAAGATCTGAAGGAGAATATTTCGAGGGACAAAATGCCTGAGTTTAGCTATTATACCTACAGTTCTAGTTATTTTAAGGGTTATAAAGTAAAGTTGATTTCTCCAACCCAGACTCTTGTCAATCAATATGCCTAGGTACTTTACGTATTTCTTGCATTCTAAGCAATATAATTTATCAGTTTCATTATTATAGATGGTAATTTTAGATTGATGGATTAATTTCCTTTGGTAAGGGTGAAAAATAACAAAATGTGGCTTTTTGATATTAAGGCTTAGTTTGTTTACAGTAAGCCAGTTTTAAACATTCTCAAGTTCTTTTTGTTTACAACTTTTCATGGGATCTAATATTATTGTCGACATATAGTATGTTAGTGTCCTCAGCAAAGAGATAGAAACGACATTTTTGAGATGAGTTTTGAATGTCATTGATGAAAAGCAGGTAGAGGAGTGGGCCGAGGACCGACCCTTGAGATACACCACATGTGATAGTTTCGCGACTTGATATATGAGCACCTATCTCTGTTGCACGGGGTTAAAAAATATTAATAATGTCTATTAGTATACAAGTTGTGTTTTGTAGTTCGGCTGCAGCTTTCAAAAATTTAATTGTACAAGATAAAAAGATGGCGCTGTATTGATAGTTGTAGAAATTGACGGGGGCGTTTTTACAGGACAAGTATACCTATTAAATTAAAGAATTTGCTGAAGCCTATAAAGTTACCTTTTCAAGTAATGTGAATAATCTATAACGTCCACCATCCACCACTCAACTGGCGATCAACTAGTCGATTTTTCATTGTCAGTTTATCGATATTTTGCTGCTGACAGAAATCTGCTAATGTGGGGTAGTTCCTGACAAGTGTGTAATATGTCACGTTTGATCCCAAAATTCTAGCCGATAAATTGTTGGGTAGTGTAAAGTGGTAGTGGTCAAATTGTGGGAGTTCACTTGTGTATCAACCAATAACAAAGCACGAATATGGCTTGGTGCACAAAACATCATTTCCAAGATGGCGGCACCAGAGTACAGTATGTATTACAAATCAACCATAATATAATAGTAACCATAAATACCTATTACGTTTACAAGTTTACTTGTGTATCAGCCAATAGCCAATCATGAATACAACCACGTGCAGGTGAGATAAGGTCAGATGCCACACGTGACTACAACACGAAGTTATAGGCATCTAATGTTTTGTATTGCACAAAGCAAACTTTCCTATATTCTAAGCCATATTTGGCAGTTGATTTCCTGACGCATACAAGCAAACCATCTCGTCAATGCAAATGTCACGTTCGATCAGCAGAAGAAGAATTGCAGTTTTCAAATTTTACGTGCCTTTCTTTTCAAAACCAACAATTTGGATTTTTGTTTTCTCCCAAGCTCCTTTTCGTCATGTGTAACGCTTGTTTGACTTTGTGTGACGATGTGATAAGTGATGCCCATGGTACCTTCAGCCTTCAGCCAATTCTTGTTATTTTGCATTGCAGATAGAGACAGTGGTTACAGTACACATTAAAACTACCAAAATATTTTAGGACAATAAACCGCCATAGCGTCGGCGGCAGACTCTTTTATAAAAGCAAAACTGCATGCTTTTAATTTGTCTAGTTATTAACAACTCTCACTGACAGTGCGAACTTGTTATACTCAATAGTTCGATGACTTAAAGTTGGCAATAAAAGCTACAAAGAATGAACTATATATAGCAATGATATATTCTCATCTGTTGAAATTTGTGTTGCTAAAATCGCTATAAATGCACTAAAATTTTAAATCATGATGTATTTTTACCATCAATATGCGTGTAATTGTTACTCTTACTGCGATAAGAACGCCGCATGCTTGATTATTAAGCGCCATTCACTTTATTACGACCGGTACATTTTCATATATCAGTGTCCTTCCGAAATAACATAGAAATAACCAAGTACTACATTTATTGTTGATTGGTATTGATACATTTATGGTTAATCTTATTACATTTACGACTGATTGAATGCGGGACAGATTGAATCGTACTGTGTCAACAGCTGGATTGACCGAAAGATGAGGTTCCCAAGGAGGGAGTGATGCGTCCAATCTATCACGTGTTCTGTGAAGATTGTGGGAAGGAATACATAGGGGAGACCGAAAGATCGTTTAAAGCAAGATTTGACGAACATAAGAGACCCAGCTCGGTCAACTCTGAGGTTTCCCGCCACATCCACAAGGACAACCCCAACCACTCACTTAGCTTGACGGGATACAGGATATTGGGGGTGAAACAAGGATGGTTTCAACGAAGGGTGAAGGAATCAATTTTTATCCATGCCATGAAGCCAAGTCTCAACCGAGATGGTGGACGATTCAATCTGTCCCCCATCTGGAACAACATAGTGGATGAGAGGATCGGAAAAGGGGCACGTGCACAGAGTTGCTAGCTTCATGCAGCCTCGCTTCCTCATCAATTAAAGCGAGGCTACAACATTGCGAACAAGGCTAGATGTTTAGCCGAAAGCTACAATTTTTCTATCTACAGTTTAGAGATGTATAATATAATAATTTCCAGAAGAGATGAATATTCATAATAAGATATTTGTGGTAATATTATTTTTATGGGTAATATTACATTTACGGATAATACAACACTTACCAAGGAAAGTATTGCACAGAATTCTGACAACATAATTTATTTTGTTTCAATTCATTAGCACTTTCATGCTTCATTTTCGGAAGAGGAAGTAAGTATAAATTAAAGTAAATTTTCTCCAATTAGATTGTACAGTGTGGTATGGATGGATATTATTACGAGTTTTAACAATAATAATAATAATAATATTTATTTAGCTTGATTAGTAGTAAAAACTTAATTACTCACGTTTACACAGATATAAAGCAATGAATAAGAGAAAACTGTTGTTAAAATTACATACATTGCTTGTTGAAATAAAATATTTGCTATACAAAACCCGCTATAAAATTCGAGTAAAACTTGACATTGCTCTCAAAAGCCAATGAGGATGATAAAACTATTTTTGAAACGTTCAGTTCGGCAAGTAGGAATAAAAAAAGAGTGTGATCTTCGTAGATTGTAAATTGTATTTCATAAATAAGGGACTAGGCAGTGCACTTGTGATCAGAGTTTAGCATTTGCTTAAACAAACGATCACAAAATGAGGATAGCATGAAGTATTTTGACGAAACCGTAGGGCGAGACAAAATATAAAAGACCAATAAACATTTCCACCCATACTACACACGAAATTGTCTAATAAGAGATTAATCATCAATATTTATCTCTTTTTTATATATACCTCTTATTAAACGCGAAGCGCGCGGGCCATGAGGGAAAACGAGGGTATAACCATAAATGTGATAGTAACCATAAATGTTATAATAACCATAAATGTGATAGTAACCATAAATGTAATAATAACGATAAATGTCATAGTAACCAGAAATGTCATAATTACCATAAATGTGATAGTAACCATAAATGTTATTATAACTATAAATGTCATAGTAACCATAAACGTGATAATAACTATAAATGTGATAGTAACCATAAATGTGATAATAAACATAAACGTTATAATAATCGTAAATGTGATAGTAACCATAAATGTGATAGTAACCATAAATGTTATAATAACCATAAATGTGATAATAACCATAAATGCGATAGTAACCATAAATGTGATAGTAACCATAAATGTGATAATAACCATAAACGTGATAGTCACCATAAATGTGATAATAACCATAAATGTGATAATAACCATAAATGTTATAATAACCATAAATGTGATAGCAACCCTAAAGGTGATAATAACCATAAATGTGTAAGTAAAGAATTTGCTAATTAGTAAGTAAAGAAGTAAAGAATTTGGTAATTATCAGGCCTATTTAAAAGTTACCTTTTCAAGTAATGCAACAATGGACAACATCCATAGTGGATCAACTGGCGATCCCGTACTAAGCTCGCCGCACACTAGCTGATTTTTCATTGGGAGTTTGCCAATTTCTTTTTGCTTTGAGACAGTCCTTCTAGCGCTTCTTCTGTCCACCCTGTCCATTACAAGAATGAAACACAAATCAAACATTTAAATAACTAGAAGTGACAATCGTTCTTTTACGGCTGTATGTTGTAAAGTCTTTTCTACTTATTACAGTACACTAAAAACGTTTTCATGGTTTATGAACTTTATCGCCTTATGAGGAATAGTTCCCTGCAAGAATCTGATCTATCACGTTTGATCCCAAAACTTCAGCCGATGAATTATTGTGTATGGCTACAACCCTGGCCAAATAATCTTGGACACCATCCGAAAACAGCTTAAATTGTAACTTTTCTGCAACCTCTTTTCAGCGTTAATCTCTTTCCCCCTATTCAATGTTGTTTTTGTATTGTGGCTATTCTGGCCTGCAGAAAAACATATTTCTAACATTGAGAACGGGCAGAGGGAACCCCGGAGATGAATAAGTGTCATGCTTGTTTGAGTGTCCCAAGATTATTAGCCAAGATCGTAGGTGCAAGACATCATCCGGCGGCACCAGAATATCTAATATGAATCAACCAGGAATGTACTTATTACTAAACATAATTATTATAATAACCACAAATGTAATACAAAAACGTAAACGTAATAGTAACCATAAATGTAATTAATACTAACCATAAATGTGATAACGACTATTAAATGTAATATAGATAAAAATGTAATAGTAACCATAAATGTAATAAATACTACCCATAAATGTTATAATAACCATAAATCTGATATTAAACATAAATGTACCATCAAATTTATGGGTGATACAACACTTAACGAGGGAACTACTGCGCAGAATGCTCACAATCTGATATATATTTTTTATCCATTTTAGAGTTCCCGTTTTGTCCCACCCACTTATTCTGGTATGGAGGCAACTGTAAGTCATATAGCATTAATTAGATGTAGATTATATGGTAATAGTTATTCAGTACTTTACTTTTTAGAAGTGTACAACAGCTCTTAAACTGACAGCACCAGTTGCTGTTCTACAATACTAGCTATTGATGTCAAGCAACATAACAATTGAAAAGGAAATACTAGGTAAACGAACATTAATAATAATGTATGTTACCAGCTAAAAAATGGCGTTCTATTAATGTGGGTAGATCACAACAAGTGTGTTGTAAAGTAGTAAAAAAACAAACATGAATGCAACCACGTGCAGGTGAGATAAGGTCAGATGCCGCACGTGACTACAACAGGAAGTTATATTCAGCTCTTATTTTGTATTGCACAGACCAAATAAATTTTGCCATATTCTATGCCATTTTTGGCAGTTGCTTTCCTGAAGAATACAAGCAAACCATCTCAATGCAAATGTCACGTTCGATCAGCAGAAGGAGAACTGGAAGTTCTTTTTATGGAAATCGTTTTTTTTACGTGCCACGCTTTTCAAAACTCGCAATTTGGATTTTAGTTTTCTCCCGAGCTACTTTTTGTCACGTAGAACGCTCGTTTGACGCTCGTTCTGGTTGTTATGAACTTTTTTTCCGGTTCAAGGGGGTTTAGATGGTCCGATAACGTATGTGCCAAAACATAAAATGTGTTGATATGGCTAGAAAATGATACCAGAACTACGAGAAGAACACTTACCTTAGTACAGAAACAAAGTTCTACCAAGGAGAGTGTATTTCCACTAGTCAGTAACGTGACTTCTTGCTCTGATGCCTTCATCTACTAGACGACCCGTAACATAAGTGATTTTACTTTTCATATCAGTGTCCTTCTGCAATAACATAAACCAAGTACATTGATTGGTATTTATACATTTTATGGTTAGTCTGAAGTATTACATTAACGGTTGATTTGCATTAGATTGATGGTCACTGTAACTTTTCTGGGTGATATTATATTGAGGGGTGATACAATACTTACTGATCCAAGTATTGTGCACAAAATTGACACAGTGTTTATAATTACAAAATCCGATAACAACTACAATAACAACAAGTTGGATTGCAATCAAGCAGGTGCAACCTTCTCACCCTGGTCATCTTGCAAGACAAATTCATCGTCACTGAATTCTGAAAGAAATTGCATTGCTTGACAAAGGTTTCACAGGAAAATCAATTAAAAAACTGCAAAATATCAGACAATTTCCCTATTATTGGGATAAACCTTGCAAGTTAAGCGGACGAGTGGAACCTGGATCGACTGTCGCTGAACTAGTTGCTCGGGAACGATGTTTCAGAAAGTGTGCGTGGCCGGTTGAATGGACGTCCACTTCTTTCTCCATTGGGCGATTTGCCAATCTGTTTGCGTGATTAATCCCTGCTGTACGATTCTTAAACTAATGGTCTGTGCAGCAACATTGAAACATACAGGCTGACAAAATATACTATTGTGTTAAGCTTGACTTACACTAGGTTAACCCTATCTGGACCGGGGGGGGGAGATTGTATCCCCCATGTGGTTTCTTAAACATAACTATTGAACGGTTCGGAGTTAGATCACGAAATTTCATGACTTTTCCTAAAATTTTATGGTTAATCGTTTGATGTGATGTTTGCTTTTTTCTGACGTGATGTGTTGCCATGGTAACGTTGAGACTGAAGGTGTTTTGATGTGTCTGCAGTTTCTCAGTATTTTTTACACTTTGGTCTGTTTTTATACAAGTAAACCTTTATTAGATGATGTTATTTTAGTTTTCTATCAATTTGGTGAAATTACCATGAAACGTTATGCTTTGCGTTTGCATTGTTATTTGAATGACGTCATAGCATTGGGTCACGTGATTTATGACGTCAGTTTATTAAAATTAGCTAAGTTCGACTCTTACCAAATAAAAACATTCCATAGTGTTTTATATTTATTGATCTAATAAAATCCTTAAAATTGCAAAAAATCGTCATCATGACGTCATCAAATCTAAGCTCTTTTCACACTCACGATAATATACAGCAACTAATATACACTTCAGAAGCAATAAAACGTAGATTTATGATTCCTACTCTCCTAAATCAGCAGAAAGTAGAATCAGGTCAAAAATACAATAATGTGACGTCATAGCAAATTAGCAATATTTAACACCACATTTCAAGTTCAACTCATACTAATTAAGATTTGTGCCAAGTATCATTGGATAAACTAATATAATAAAAAAAGTTATGGCGGGTGGGGAATATTCCCCCCCCCCCCCGTTCTGAGAGAACTCAAAAGAGCCCGGTCCAGATAGAGTTAACCCTAGAAGGCAAAAGGATTATTAACACATCTAATTAAGTGACGTCATAGTTGATAACATCATCACAGAAAGTCACGAAAATCGATGTTTGCCTTAAATTGGTGCTTTGCTACAAAAAATGGCTGGAATTTATTTATTTATTGTCTATGAGGCAAATTAGAATAAATGTTTGATTATCAGATTAGGTAGGTGATCATGTGCAACTACTTTGCCAAATGAAATGTCATCATTCCTAACCGTTTGTAACATTTTATGGTCGACAGTTTTGCTGACCCACCCCTCCCCCTCATTATCGAAGTGCTCACTCCAAATTGTATGTTTTCATAGTTACCTGTAGGTACAGATCATGTGCTTTTAATTAGTTGAAAGATCATTGGACATTAGTTACAACTGCAAAGTTTTATGTCGATTGGATGATAGTTGTACACTTGGAAATGCCAGTTCTGTGCTATGGTTGCCATGGAAACTGTAAAAGTGTTATGTGATTATATTTAATTGGAAGTACACTGGACACTAATTATACCAAGTATTATGTCAATCCACCATACTAAAAAAGATGGCGGCTGTACATTTGACCACAATGCCTTGCAAACCTAACTCGGCGAATAGCTAAACGTGGAAGACCATTGTCTGGGAAACGTGTCCATGCACTAACAACATTATGTATGCTAGGTTTGAAGTTTTTAGATCCTTTCGGTACGTTTTTATGAGCGTTTCATGTTTTTCGCTCGCTAGGAGTTATGGGTAAATGTACCAGTCGCCATCTTTTTTGTTACGGTCAAATATACTTTTAAAAATAGAGGGGGAGGGGAGTCCTATTGTCCCTCCCCCTCTCCTTCATGCCTTCATGCAACTTTTTTTTCTCCATGCCTTGGAGGGTTAATAGAGCTCGTCTTTCCCAGTGGCGAACTAGTGCCATAACACTGGACTTTAAGACTTTCTAGTTAACCTCTTATACTGGCCTTTTTGAGCCTATCTACCATTTACGAGCTGCCCATAAAAGATATCTTTGCATGGGAATACGATCCGCATTCGCGCTAGATATCCAGACAAGCGTGGTTGCATTGTAGAGAAAAGCCTTGATTATCCAGCAGTGCAACATCTCTCAAACACAGCAATATTTAGTACTTTAAATGTCTTTCCACCAGATAATTGAATTCATTATAGAAACAATTCAGAGATGCGATTAGCTATTGTTAACTGACAAGGGCCGAGACAAATAGCAATACAACACAAATAAATTTACAACAATATATTTGAAAAGCAAAATAATTTGGTGTCGTTATTGCGCGACTATATGTACAGAATCTACGTCATTTTGTGAGCATAATTTCGAAAATCAGGAGCATAATTTGGGAATTCTGGCATAATTTTGGCATAATTTGGCAAAATTTCGAGCACTGCTACTAGCATAATATGCCACTTTTAGGAGCACAATCCGCCAAGGCCTAACTGCGGGAGGCTTCCTAACTGAATGTAGAGACGCACGCACGTGGCTATCGATATCTGTGAGTGCTTTGCCGGAAGTATTACTATTAATTTAATTAACCTTAGATATTTGATGAAGGTCAGGAGACCCAAAATGTCCAACGTGTGCGTGTTTAGCCATAACCGCA
>JANSTR010158884.1:0-10202 GCA_025434805.1 Antipathozoanthus remengesaui
ATGCCAGTCAATGGTTTGCTATAGAGAGAGAAATGGGATGGGGAGGGTTACCAGAGAAGATTCCAGTCAATGGTTTGCTATATATATAGAGAGATAGGATGGTGGAGAGTTACCAGGGAAGATGCCAGTCAATGGTTTGCTATAGAGAGTCAGAGAGATGGGATGGTGGAGAGTTACCAGGAAAGATACCAGTCAGTGGTTTGCTATAGAGAGAGAGATGGGGTGGGGAAGAGTTACCAGGAAAGATGCCAGTCAATGGTTTGCTATAGAGAGAGAAATGGGATGGGGAGGGTTACCAGAGAAGATTCCAGTCAATGGTTTGGTAGAGAGAGAGAGAGAGAGAGAGAGAGAGAGAGAGAGATGGGATGGGGAAGAGTTACCAGGGAAGATAGGTGCTGTAGTGTACATCACGTTTAGCCCTGAAGATCCATATCTAGAAAAGAACCATGTTTGTACTAAGGATTGCAGTCTAAAAATTAATATATATATATAGCACTATATTAGAAACATGATTTCAAAGTTTATTACTGGAATAGTTGCTTCACTACATTGTAAGCTTTATAATTATATTTCCATTTCATGTTTGGAATGATGAACATATCACTATATTTAAACCAAAAAAAACCGGTTGAGAAATTAGGTTTATATATTTCCAAATTGCTTAATCTCCCAAAATACTTTCGCTGGTACAGTTAGTTCCTACCCATCTTTCCAGTTATGAATACCATTCCAATTAATGTGATTAAAGAATTATTTTATTTTCTCATTTACATTTTGAAATTGTCGACATTTATTTGTAGGCAGTGAAGATTTTCCCGCACCCTTGTCCTCCTTAAGTTAGGGGCCGACCATTTTTCTTTTTTTTTTCCTGCAGTAATAGGTTTCATATGTTCTCTAAGTTCTATATGGCAAAAAAAAAATTTTGCAAGCCAAATGCCTTGATAAAAAAATTCCTGCTGACCTGAAGAAGTCCACCCCGCCCTCAAAAGTTAAATAATCGGCCCCTTAGCTATTTGAACACCCTTTTGTCGTGTGTATACCCCTTCCCACCGTAACTGGCGCTATGATTAATCGACGTAATATTCCTTCGTTCTTTATCTGTTCCGTACAGATAACGACTGCTGGAATGGTACAGTACAAGTACAAAGCGACCGGTAGTCAAGGCACGATAACAGTCCCTAATATGATCGTGAATGATGGTATGTGGCACAATATCACTCTTCGACTCCATGAAAAGACCGTCATCGTGAGTGTGGACGGTCAAGCTGCTCAGCGGACATTTGCTGCCACTCCACATGCTATCTTACACAGCGACACGAAACAGTGGCAGCTTGGCGGGTCGGTGGTTTCCATTCCTGGCGAGAAAACAAACAAATTCAAAGGGTGTATGAAAGATTTGACAATTGATGGCACTAATGTTCCTCTGAGCGGTCCAAATAGGTTTGCATCCACCCTCCCCCAAGGGAGTGCAGTCGTGCAGGGCTGTGATGGCTCTGACGTATGTGCAGCGAAACCTTGCAATTCAGATCTGGAGAAGCCATATTGTCTGGACGAATGGGAAAGCTATTCATGCATCAGTGACCTGCCTTGTCGACCCAACAGATGTAAGAACAACGGATCCTGTCACCCCACAAAAGAGGGTGATTTCCGATGCGCTTGTCTTACTAACTACACCGGTATTGTCTGTGAAACAGCTCTTGCATGTCTGACAAACCCGTGCGAAGAAGGCTTGATTTGCCGAGGTGTGGGGAGTTCAGATTATACGTGTGTTACCGCTGGAGAAAGAACTGCTAAGGAAAAGCCAATGAGTATTGGCCTGATAGCCGCCATAGTTTTCCTGGTAGTTCTGGCGTTGGGTCTCATTGTCGGTGTTCTGGCGGCGCGACGGCACCGCTTGAATCGTAAGGTTGTGACCTATGGCACGGACTACGACGAGGTAGCTGTAGCTGTGGGTGAATCACACGATGTTTCCCAGCGTACTTCACCGTCTCACAGCAGCGACGACAGCGGGGTCGTGGTTCGAAATTCCAGTGCGAAGTCTGCGGTAGTGCACAGTGCCCCACCCAAGACCAACAGTGACGACAAGAATGTTGTGATACACAATGTGGGTGCCCCCGAGGAATATCAAATCAAATTAACAAAATCAGATGATAGGATTGATCATGGCTTTTCAGAGTCGGATGGGGAGTGTGTCATGAAGAATGATTTTGTGTTGGCAGAGAAGAAACCTATGAAAGGCGTTGGACGTGCCCCGCTTGGCAAGTCTCCACACGGATACAGTACACCACTTGACTGGACGATCAATAAACAGCGGATGCACGACTCAAGGACGAAAGATCATAGATTCGCTTACTATAATCCTACTCTAAACCACAACAGGCGAAACTACAGCAATCCACTGTTACGAACAGCTCTTGATCCAAGAATGAGAACTCTTTCTGGGTCAGGTCGTGGTTTCAGACATCGAAAAGGCTCAGTTAGCAGTGATGAACCTCCTGATTTTTCCGACATTGATAACAATTCGCAAATGTTAGAACATTACGACATCGATGTCGCCAGTATTGGCTTCAGTGAGATGAGTTATCAGTATGATCCCAACACTTTCAGAGACACATTAGCCCGCCGCGACCTTCCAGGCTTGTCTTCCGCAGAGATTGACCGGCTCCGCCAAACTGCCCCTTCCGGGAGTATGCTGGATGCAGTTTCTACAGCATCCAGTGAAGATGCGCCGACTGTCAATAATAAGCTCTCTAGTTTCCTGGATCCTCAGGATACCTCTAGCGAGAGCTCAGATGACACTTTCACATGCAGCGAGTTCGAGTATGACGATCCAGAAAGCCATGAGGAGGTCGTTCCAGGAAATATGGTGTTTTTACAGCTTGCGGGGGGCGACACAGATACTTTAGAACGGGTTAGCAAAGTGGATACTGTCAGAACCGACGACGTTGAACAGAACTCGAGAAGAGGGTCGCTCATGAGTGATGACGAGATCTTTGTTAATCACTTTGCTCAAAACACGAATGGGACTCGTGGTCCCTTTAACTGGGATGACGTGCTCAACTGGGGATTGCGATACCATAATTTACGTGGCGTCTATTCAGATATAGCACAGCTGAACGACGTGACTGTATCGACTGCGAGAGAAGAAGAGTATGTTTAATGTTTGAGAAAATGAGCGCCAGTCTTCGAGGTTCTGTTTAGACAGCTATTCGTTTTGGAATAGGCAAAATACATTTACATTTAGGAACCTAAGTTGGCTTCTCTCCGCTTCATTTCCTTTACGAAACTAGTCCATGTACGGTATGGTAAATCCGTATTTTGAAGTAGTTTATGCCAGTTTGCCGTACATCGACAATTCCCATTCCCCAGTCTTGGCTTCTATCAAAATCATTTTTCAAACACAAACATTTTTCATTTTACTGAAGTTCCAGACGAACGAAATAAATAGTTATTGTTTTGGGGGGTTCGCCAACTTGTTTAGAAGTTAATATACTGCTTAGCTTTTGCAACTATAAATCGAGGTGGCGTATATATTTTGGAGTACTTCCTTTCTACTAGTAAAACTATTTATTTAGTAAAGATATATTATACATAACGGCCATGGATTTTATTTGTTTTTCAAATCTGACGAATCACAAGAAAGTCGTACTCCCTGAGAACCGATTCAATTTGTACATAAAGTGCTTTCATTGTTTTTAAACACATGTTTTGTATCATTGTACCATAATATGTTTAACCAAAAGACGTCACAGACGATATATCTATATTTGTATATAAAATAGCCATTTTAATTTGTACATTAAATACCGCTATACCAGTTCTGTTGTGTTGTATATCACTAGTTTTGTCGACAGGTTTTGCATATGGCCTTATTCGTGCGGCAACCATACTGGCCATAAACAACAGATTTGCTACCCGAGCCTCGAGTTGAAATGTTTTGGAATGGGTTTCCGTGGGGCAAAACAAAAATTTTAAATCCCTTGGTACTAAACACGGATGTTATAAACGAAATCTCTCCTCTCGTACGGCACGGCGGTTCTATGTTTGTGAACCGTAATTATTCTAAAAGCCCCCCTCTCTACTAAGCTCTCGTCTTCAGTTTCAAGTGTCTATTAACCCCCCCCCCCCTCTCTAATAACCCTCCTCTTTCGCACTTTCCAAATACTTTGCATTTGTACACTTTGCTATTCGCTACCTTGCCATGTTTTTTCCTTGTTTTATAATGTTCAGTTGAACTATTTAACGTTTTAGTATAAAATTCGTCAATTTTCACATTCATTAAATATTGGTTCCGGATATTTTATTAGCTGTCAAGAGTGACTTTCTGTTTCGCTCCTGATCCTCAGTTACAGAACTTTCAATACCCTATTTCGGACAAAATAGCAAAGTCCCTCTCAAGGAGGGAACTTTATGGCAGCACAATTCTCCTCAAAACGATACCCTTTCCCATACTAAACAGCGAAAACTATCCACTATTTCCGACCAAATTGGCCCGAAACCACACCCTAAAAAGCCGCGTATCTCCGATCAGTTTTGGGAAGAATTGCCCCGGTCAGGTAAACTGCATTCACTCAGCGTCTTATCGATATGACTGAAAGGAAAGCTGCACGAGGTACGTGACCAACGGTTTACCTCGTATAAAAGCTTTTTTGAAAGACTGAAGCAGAGACTTGACGTACTCTCGGACACCAATTTTTCAGTAGTCGTTTATCGGTGGTTTTGTACGGGGGTGTGCAATTTTCAAACTCACTTGAAATAGGGGGGGGGGGGTACATGTTTTATGCACAATTAAACTTGATCGGTACATTTTCTTCAACTTGTGTAATTTGTTAAAATATATATAGAGATATCTATAAAGCATGAAAATAAATTCCATAGATCATATAAAGCCAATTTGGCGAATAAGGGGTACATTTTTAATTTTTTTATAGCACCTAATACGAAAGGGGATACAATTACCATCCACTGGGTTTGAAAAACCACGGCGTCCTCTTTAGCAACTACGACGGGAACGTCAACGAGAACGGCTGTTAAATTTTTAAGATCCTGGTTTCTTTGTCTCTGTTGGTCAAATCCATTTGTTTCTTTTATGTTTTTGTGAAGTTAGGCGAAAAGTAAAAATTAGAAATCTTAATTCTTGAAGCCGAACGGAGATCATGTTAGTTTATATTCCGGCGTTCACGTCCTCTGCGAAACCTCAAAAACTTGAGCTTTTCACGATCTGTTTTTCAAGACGACGGTTGAAAAGTGCCCAGGTGGTTACATTCCAGCGTGCAGTCATTGTATTCGGTAATGAAGTCCATTGTTTTGTGCCGTTCTCGTTGACATTCCCGTACGTCGTCAATGCTAAAGGTCCCTATTATTAAACGCTAAGCAGGGCGCGGCCCCTTAAGCCCCGGCCAAACGTAGATGCAAGTCAGTGCAAGTTTGAGTTTCAAACTTGCGTTCAATCTTGCAATGACTTGCGCTTGGTGGCCAAACGGATTCGCAAGTCTGAACGCTAGTTTCCTTAAAGACAGTCTCGCGCAGACATATTTTGTGAACACAAGTTATCAAGAGGAAACGCAGAGCGGCAGTTTGCTTGTTTTTGCTTTCCGTTACAGAAGAGGTCTTCAAAGCGTGAAAAACAATAATGTGGATGAGAAGAAAGTTGTTTGAATATTTATGTTCAAACTTGCGTTGACTAACGTTTGGTGGCCAAACGGTGAAAACTTGAAAAAGTTTGCACAAAAATTTGAGCAGGTTCAAAGTCGATACAAGTCGGTGCAAGTCCATGCAAGTTGGTGGCGAAATAAACGCAAGTTTGAAACTTGCACTGACTTGCATCTAGGTTTGGCCAGGGCTTTATAAACTATGTCTGGTCTGGTGTTTCAAAATTAAAACAATCGAGCGCGAATTAAGCGCTCTCTAATAGCTCGCTTCGCGCTCGATTTGGATTTTTTGAATCGCAATATAAATACGGAGTTCTTCGGGTATTCCTTTTCATGATAGCTACCTAACTGAAAACCAATCCGGTTTTCCTGTCGAAGAAAGTTTTAATTGTTTGATCTTGGCAATGCGTTGATGAACACAGTGCCAACGATAGGTATATATATTTTGAAATGTGACAAAAAATAAACGGAACAGTATCACTAGGAAAACTTTAGATCTGATGACGTACGAGATTTCACGCGCGCGTATATAATACATTTCTTGCAAAAGTCGTCCTCTCGAGTCTCGACTACGAGTATGCGCGCGCGTAAAATCTCAACGCTCAAAATGGCCATGTTTTAATTGCATGTGCAATATAACAAAGGTTCTTCCTTCTAGGAAATAATCTTGGAAAAAATGGGGTAGCGTGTTATGTGGTATAATTAAGTTGCTGTTACATGTAGCAATTCCCACACAAGTTGTAGATAACTGGTGTTACGCGGCGCAATGGTATTTCAAATTGAAGAAAATAACTGCAGTCGTTGCGAAAAGTAGAATTAAAATGAATTCTACTTGTCTCGCAGTGATTTTGGCTACTGCGTACACGCCGCAATATAACTCCTGCAATTTAATACTCGGACTGAATCTCCGGCTATTAAAATACTGAATTTCTTTAGTTTACCAACAAGAAAACACAGAAACCCCAATATATACATGCTTCATTTTATAGCATTTTATTTTATGCCCAACGGTGTTACAGCATTCTATTGAATAAGAATAATTTTTGGATTTTGAAAGAAGAACGTTGGCCCTCGTACCTTGGTAAAAGTGATAGAACTCGGTCAAAATATCTCGATCGTGAGTGACAAAGTGAGTAACAACTAACATGAACAATCCTATCTTTTTCAGTCGATTTCATTCTAAATCAGCTTTGGTTTCATTTCACTACTCCAACACTTGTCGCCAAAAAACTCCTCAACTCCGGCAGTCCTGACTTGTCTTTGACACTGTTTGAAAAGGAATGGAAATATTATACAAGTCGAATTTTAACCTGACGATCCTCCCATCGCTATAAATAACGATGATGAAGAGAGACAAATAGAGATAGATCAAATAGATTGAACACCGTTCAAAAGTTAACCCTTTCAGTCCACAGCACGACAGTTGACGAATTACTGAATTCTGCCTTATACTATAGTTTCCTTGCAAACATATAATAAAATCAACCGAGGTTCCGCGCCGTAAAGTTGGAAGAATGCTGACCGGTTTCGAGCGCAAGCCCTTCGTCGGGCATCAGTCCAACGATGGGCCTGTGCTCGAGCTAGAAACGTCAGCTTTCTTCCAACTTTACAGTGCGGAAAATTGTTTTCGTCAACCCTCGGTTGATTTTATTATACGTTTTACCTACCAGTCGACGCGACGCAGTCTATAGTTTTTTCTTATTTTACAACTGAGAGAGTATATTTGGTGGTTCTTCTTGTAACAAGAAGGAGGTTTTGCAGACTGCCAGTGTAGTGGATTGTTAATGATGTTGATCAGTGAAAAGAAAAGGAAATATACATTAGCCAGAAATGTAATCTCACCTGACTGGGAAAAGGTGAGGAAAGCAGAGTGTGCTATATTTCTGAATGGTGTTAAACACTTCATTTGCCACAAACTGACGATTTTCTCTGGCGACTCTGTCCATTTTTGTAAGCACGACCTATATAAAAAATTATCAACCAAACCAAATGATACATTAATAAAATGTATCATTGAGAGAGATGAGTAACAATAAGAGGATTTTAACCCTTTCCCTGCTAAACCCCGACTTCAAATAAACCAAGAATGTCATAACTTTTGAACCAGGCCAGTTGACAAAACTCTATAAAGTGACCATCCATTCTGTGTGTCTCAAAGAGTAGATTCTCAAAGTGCTCACTGTTTCATGAAATTCAGAAGTTGACAATTTTTATAAAGTTTGATAAATTTACTAAAACTGAAAATTCAGGAGCGAAAGGGTTAAATTCATTTTCTGCCAAATATTGCTACATATCTCACCTGGTACGGTATGGCAAACTCCTCTAGCATTTCCACTGCAATAAGGTCATTCTTTTTTATGCTAACTTTACCATCAATCAACAGACAGATACTCCTTACCCTAAAACGTAACAACAAATCACAAAAGAAAAGTTTGGTGCTGCTTGGTGAATTGATTACTAGTAGTTTAATATTTACTGAGAGTGGGGATGTCTTTACAGGAAGTATCAAACTGCATGAGGCCCTGCTGTATTGACTGAGAAATGGCGAGGTTAATAAGTATTTTATAATTATTATACGGCCTTTTCTCTAAAAAATGAGAATATTACACCATGCAAGCAGAAGTTCTTTACTTTTCATATTTGGTTTTGCGTGTGCATTAGGTCATTAACAAATATCAATCTGTAATGCCTTAGATATAAAAAGGATATTACACAGTGGTGCAAAGATTCTCACCACTCGAAGATAAACTTCATATCTTCAAGCCAACATGTAAATTTCTTTTTATTATACAGACACATCTACAAACCAAAACTACGGAACGCATCAAGAATGAGTGGGAAAACATCAGAAGTGACGTCATCGATATCCTCACTAGTGGAGACATAAATAATGTGCTACTCAGGTCCCGGATGGAGTTCATATGAAAAATACGAGTGGTGTATTTCCCAGTAAAACACTACTGTCTATATAATAAATGGGCATTATGGGGAATACAAACCACTCAAGAACCAATCAGAATGCCCGTAGTATCTTTGCCACACCATAATTGAGATTAATTTTATATTTCAAACAAATTAGTTAAATTATAGCTAATTTATCCAAAATAAATTTTGTCACCCTTCAAGCCCTAATACCATTACATATTAATTATAATTATATATTACGCAAACCAAGTGTTTTGAATGGTTCATATATCATGATCTATAAATTTTATTTAAAAATTGTGATTGTGGATATGTGGTGGGAACAAAATAATCAGAAATATATATTTAATATTTAGACCAGTTAAATCTCTACCACTCCACAATTTTATTTTTCGGGCAATGAGCCCAAAATTAGATAAGTTCATTCACTAGTTGATAATAGTCATAATTCCACCTGGTAAAATATTACTATATATAACTATAGGTAAAATTTTTATAATATATGAAAGTAAACTAAACGTTTTCGATCAGTTGATCATCCTCAGAGTTAAACTAATTTAAAGCTGCTGCATCTTTTTTAAAATATACAAGAAATTTGCATCAAATTATGTCACACCAATTCCCTTAGGGAAAAGGATAAGTTGAATAATAGTTGATAATAAATCATGAATTTCTTACAAAATGATCAGTCTTCTATTTAAGACTAAATAAATATTCATTTTGGAACAGCAGTTTTCTGCCATTGCATCCCTTCAAAAATTCAGGTAATGCAATGCCTTTGGTTCTCATTCACACCCTTTAACAAAAAGTCCTGGATATATATATAATTATGGCCTGATACCAAACTATATACCATCTGTAAGCCTTGCCCCCACTACCAGTACGTACTCTTTGTCACCGTTACAGGTACTCAGTAGACTAAATAATACACACTTTCAACTACGTACTAATACCCTATCAAACATTACCTAAATAACAAACATTTGTTTCCGCTTTTCTACAGTTATTTCCTAAAAACCTAATTGAATTTTGACATATTCATAACTACCTTCCTGCTTGATGCTTGAGATAACGTTCAGCTACTTTCACAAAGTGGGAACTGCCATCTTTTTTCCCTTTGACATACCCATAGCCAGGTAAATCCACCAAGTAAAACCGGGATCCAACATTGAAATGATTTACAAGTCTTGTGTGACCCTAATAAATGAAAAATCATTATCTACCATATTTTGCTGAATATAAGTCGACCAAGTGTATAAGTCAAACCCCCATTTTGTCCTCAAAAATAGTTATTTTTGGAATTTCAATTAAGTAGTGCTGTATTTATGGTAGTAAATTTGGCTCTTGGAACAAACAGGACACGAAAACACAAATAAATAGGTAAATGAAGTCATGTTGTTAAATACTTTTGCAATATCTGGTGAATCCTACTGGAGCCATTTTAATCTTAATTGCACTTCAAACACTATCAAAGTAATGTTCTTTAAATAAAATTCAAATCTATGTTTATTATTTTGTGTACTTACCTACTAGAAAACCTTAATACTTCTGCAATATCTGGTGAATCCTACTGGAGCCATTTTAATCTTAATTGCACTTCAAACACTATCAAAGTAATGTTCTTTA
>JANSTR010158895.1:0-10201 GCA_025434805.1 Antipathozoanthus remengesaui
GCTCTACCAACTGAGCTACAAGGCCAGATGGGAGCTGGTCGTGGGAAATTAAGATGGTATAAAGCGGCAATGAACAGAACAATTACAGCACTACAACTTAACCATTTAAAACCACTATATCTGTTCTACAGTGCTGAGCAGCCAAACCTTAGTGGTTACCCTAAGAATTAGTTACTCAGTAATGCCTGCCAACACCCGAAAAACCCTGCAACTGCCTACAGAGGATACCTGCCCTCTCAATGGAAAATGGCTGACCCCTAATATCATCGCTATCAAGCCACCTTAGAAACCGACATGAACAAAGAGACGTACATCGGGCTAACTAGCAACCAATTCAAACCACGATTCAAAAACCGCGCCCGCTTTTTTGGAAATTGGAAATGGTAGCAATCTTAAGATTCAGAAACCACTCCGCTTTTTTGGAAATTGGAAATGGTAACAGTCCTAAGTCCGATCCTTGTGACACTCCTTTGGTTTAAACTATCAGAAAGTGTCAACGGTTCTTGAAATGGTTTTTTATTTACCACATGTACAACATTACATAAGAAAAGCGAATATAAAAATGAAAAAAGGTGGACGGCACAGGAATTACAACCTTGGGGGTTAGACTAGCGATCCTGCACCCTTCTTATTTTACAATATAAAGTCAGATAATGATAATGTAAAGTGGTAACGTAAGCAGAATCAGAAATTGTAGTTTGCATTTGTAGTTAACATCACACGAGCGACCGTTCCGTTTCTCCCACATAGCCAGCATCACACGAGTCACAAGGGATGTGGTACACCGGACCTGTTACTTTGCTTTTAGGGACTGGGTCTTTCGGATGAACCAATAGCTGCCTCAAGGTGTTTGTTGGCTTGACATATAAATTAACTCCATACCTTCGGTATGATCTGGATATATGCTCAGTGACCCCTCACACATACGGTAATCTAACCGCGTAGTTTGGACCACTTCTTGTGCTGGTGATGGATTGGGACGTTGTTGCTTGTGACATATTCATCTGGTTACAGCTGTTATTCAGTACCCAGTTGGGTTAAAGCGCTGTGTGTACTTGTTCGATTTCAATCTCTTTATCTTTTTTGTCACTCACTAGTGTCTCAGCTCTGTAGATCAAGGTTCTGACCACGCCCTTCTTATGTTGTAGTGGGTGATTACTGTTAAAGCTGAGATACTGGTTGGTGTGGGTTTTCTTTCTGTATACCCTTGTCTTGATGGAGCCTTCATCTGGAAGACAATTTCTGCGCCTAAGAGAGGGAGTACGCTTTCGGTTTTATTTTCACCGATAACACTCCCGGGTATGAGCCTGCGCTCCTCCCCTTCAGAGGTCCAATGGATCTTATCTGGATCGATCGAATTCAGGTGGTCAGTGAAACTCTGTGCATGATCTCGTTTCAGGATTGTGCAAATGTCGTCTACATATCTCTTCCAAAACCGCGGTGGGTGGGGTGCGGTTGCTAATGCTTCCTGCTCGAACGCTTCCATATACAAATTGCACACAATGGGTGAGACGGGAGATCCCATGGCTGTGCCGTGTATTTGTTGGTAGTACTGATCTTGAAATACGAAGTACGTACACTTGAGGCACAGCTCTAGTAATTTGATAAGCTCATTATGCGGTATGGGTGTTCTGTCCGCGAGTGCGTTGTCATCTTCTAGTTAGGCTTTGATTAATTCAAGCGCTTTGTCCACTGGAACACTGGTAAACAGTGCTGAGATATCATAAGATCTTAATTCCTCATATGCTTCAAGCTGTTGTGTTCTAATTGCTTCTGCGAAATCGATTGGCTTCTTAGCGTGATGTTGTGTCAGTCCTACAAGAGGGGACAGGATTTCCGCAAGGTATTTTGCGCATTCGTGTGTCACGGAGCCGATTGAGCTGACCTGACTATTGGTCGCAACGGGATGTTGGGTTTGTGAACCTTTGGGATTCCATAAAACCGGGATAGTTGATCTGTAGTAGGATATAACTTCTTGTGATGGGCGGGAGATATTATGTCACGCGTCTTCAGGCCTGTTAGTGCACTGGCGAGTTCTTGCTTGTACTTCGCTGTGGGGTCGCATTTCAGCTTTTTATATGTTTTCTCTTCTGCTAGCAGAGCATTACACAGAGAATAGATTATATACTACTAAAACATTTAAGCAATAAATTACAATCACTCATTTTATTCTGAAGAATATTGGGTATCTGTTTGCTAATTACACAATATTCACAAATATCCAACATGAATTTTGTTATTACTTTACCGAGTTTATTTCAAATTATAATAAGTTCTGAATAAACTATTTGATTGGAAAGTCCATGATGAACTGTGTGCTCTGGAAGTGCATCCGGCCGGCATTTATCATTTGAGTTACATGTCTTATATCTATATATCTAGAGATGTAGCATTGTAAGTATTTTCTTGGCTTCTTTCTTAGACTGGACTAATCATGCGTTTTGATAAGTTCGGTCCTGCCGTATCCATGGCTAGTGTCTAGTTTCATTCCTGCTTACCATAAAAAGTAACCAAGAAACACAATAAGAGAACAGTAATAATTATTAATTTATTTTTCCATTTTATTCTTTTTAAAGAGTTTGCCGCATTAAATAGAAATGTTTCTAGCAAATTGCTTTGTTTCCATTGGGTATCTAGTATTGTGGATCTATTGTGAAAAAAAGTATCCGTATAACAGTGTATTTTTAATGTAATCAAAAGCCTTAAGACCTGTATAACCAAATAATCGAAAACGTTTCAAGAACTTATATGTGCAAGTAAAGAAGAGTTCACATGGTCCTTTAAAAGTGATCAACATAATAAATTATAGAGCTGAGTAAAACATTAAGAAATTCAAATTAATATTTATGTACTTACATATTTACTTACATATTTTGTATAAAAACAATCATCATATAAACTCCTTACCTTCTCTTTTTATTAACTTTACTTTTTTGGCTAAGATGCCCACCAAATATTTTAGTCTTTGTGCAACTTTATCACCATTAAGTATCACATTATCCTCACTCTTGCACACAACATACTCTATGTGAACTAAGCTTGATGGGGAAATTAATCGGAAGACTACGACCACATAAAACATAATTCTTACTGTACCTTTATTTTACACAAATAACCAAGCATAAAGGTTGTGCGTCTCTAATACATTGCGGCATCCCGCCAAATCGGACATGTTTGAATACTTCTCATTGAAAATTCGACTTTGTGCCGTTTTCGCAATATGTGTGTTTCTGGAAATTCTTGCTTACATTTATATGAAAGACAGCACACTTTCAAACATTAGTAACAGCTACAAAATGGAATTACCAAAACCTAGCAGGACAATTCGTCAGAATTTGATTATCCTCAGTCCGGGACGTTCAGGATCAACTTTTCTGGGCGAGTTTTTTAACCAGAATCCGGATGTATTGTATGTGTTTGAGCCACTATTCTTGCCAGGACGAATTTTAAACCATAATGTTTTCTTTAAGAAGGAGACACCAGAATACAACCAGTTGGCTACTGATATCATGAGAGCTTTCATAAGTTGTAACTTTACCAATCAAGATCATTATTGGTTAAAGGAGTTTACAAGACTTCATAATTTTCGTCTTCGGAGTAAGGCTCTGACTTCAGGTTATTTCTTAAAAACAAATTCGTCAAATAAGAAAGAAAGTATGCTTCCAGTTGATGCCATCAACTTGGAAAACCTTTGCAGTCAAACAAAACACACCGTATTGAAGATTTTGGAAGGTCGTTTGCCTCACAAATCTATAACGTGGCTACAACAGTATGCAAATATATTCCGCAGGGGAAATTTTAAAATAATCCATCTGGTACGCGATCCTAGAGCTACAATATATTCTTGGGTCCGTTATAATTGGATCAAAGGTGGAAATGACAAGAGTTTCAGTTTGAATGCTCGACGAATTTGTAACCCAACGGAACTCAGTCTAAAATGTGCGGACTCGTCACCAAGCTGGCTCCGCAACCGATACAAACTTGTGCACTTTGAAGATTTGGTTCGACGGCCTTTTGAAACAGCAGAAGCGTTGTACAAGTTTGCTGGATTTCAAAAGTCAATTGAAGTCCAACGATGGATTATTTCTCAACAGAGAAAACCGAAAAAGAAAGATTTAAACGATCTTCACTCAACAGTTAGGAATGCTTCAAGTGTACTCAGTAAATGGCGAAATGAGATGGACAGTAGAATGATTGAAACTATTGGAAAAGTGTGTGGCTGGCTGATTAAACGCCTTGGATATGAATTAGATTAGTTCAGTGCGGATCCAGGGAATGCTGAGCTATCAGGTAACTTTTGAGCTCACTGTGCTTCTATTCAGTTTCACTGTATTTGTCTTTTTTAGGGTAACAAGCGGTTTGATAGTCATTCAATATACTTCTGCCCTCAATTCCGTTTTCTTTAATCTATACTAATAACATAAGATGTTACCAGACTTAATTTCTTTTATGGAAAGTTTATTAATACAAGAAAAAAATATCTTGCAACCGTATCTGTACATTTATGCAAGCACACACACAATCACAAGAAAGAAGTATTTTATTATTTGCGATGCTGCGGGACAACAAAAACGGACAAACAGAAGCTAATAATATCGATATATTAATTTTGACAGACTGTTATTCTAGAAAGTAAACGAAGAAACGTGTGCGATATTTTATTTATTCCTTGTGGATAATAAGTATTAATACATAATTTAAATTAGAATGTAGACAGAGTCAAATGCATTCTACTTGTAAAAGAACTTGATCACTTGTACAGTACACTGTACAATTTAACCTAGATTATTTTGATTGGATCAGTCCTACAAATTTGCAACATGCCGTGCAATGTAAAACCTTTTATTGTTGAATTTATGAAATAAAATGTTGTTACAGTTGTGTAAATACCCAGCATTTGGGAAATTTCACAAAGTCTGTCCTCTTCGGACAAACTGGTTTAACTTAACTTCAGTTGCAATTTTAATATCCACTTTACTAGAATATTAACGATAACGTTTGGCATTCGGCTTGCAAATGAGGTTAAACATTTTACGTGTGAGCAATTTCGCTTGCTCATCTATCACTATTTTAGCTTCACTTTACGGTAAGTGAGCGTAGTTTGTTGGCGGGATAACGTACTCTAATATCACCACACCGGCACGCCTCTATATTAACAGACCCCCAAAGGCTGGCGAGAAGAACGTGCAAGGGTAAACGTCTTGCGATCACTGACAACGAATCATAAATCAAGCACAAGAATGGCCAGGTGTAAGACCTTCTGTTCTGAAGCAACAGAAATGCAAGACTCAAAGAAATGCAAAACCGAAGGAACCTGGAACATGTGGTTAGATTATCCGATCAACAATAGCCCTGCCTTGTAATGGCTGCAAGCGCTGCGTGCAACCTAAAGGTACTTGGAAAGGACGGAGAAAATGAAGCGCCTGGCAGATAATAAATTCAAGATTGCGAAATATCTTTTCTGCAACTTCGCACCTGTCAAAAAAGATAAGAATTTCCTTCCATTTTTCCAATTTTGAAAAAGCCCTCTTGCCCACACACATCTTGTACTTGGAAAAGACGTTTTGTTCAGAAAGCTGACATTGCATTTCATTTCCGTATTGTGCATCATGCATCATTTTTGTATTGCTTCTCTTTCGTCTCTACGTCCTTCCCATGCCACTTTGCGCGCATCCCTCGTGACTGTTCGCAATGCGTCAGGGTACAGGCAAACAACCCTCGAAAATAATTTCTTGTGCTTGCATCATGTTTCATTTTAACGAGAAAAAAATTTAAGCAAGCGCAAGATAAAGAGAAAGTGTTGACAATTGCATTTGTGCTCTCTTCAATTCTTGTACTTGCTTCAAGACCGTTTTTATCATGAAATAATTATACGCTCTTTTGCTCACTTCCACGCTTGTTTTTACGTCGCTAGTTACAACCTTGTCTAATTAATCCAAGCATAAGAAAAGAAACCATTCTCTAACCAAAATCTGCATTCTCTACCATGATAACCTTCGCTTCCTAATTTTGTTACGCCTTCATTCGTGAAGAGCGCTGATCCCTGAGGATACTCTTGCCACTGTGGGTCCTTCACTCTTCCATCTTTGATAAAAGCTCCCAGTTCCCTCCTCAAATCCCTCATAAACTTTTTGTCACGCTCAGTTGGGTCGTATTGAATTATACTTGAATTAGGGAACCCCAAAAGGGCAAACAGGTCCCATCCGTGAAAAGCATAAGTCGAAGGTGTGACAATAACAACGGGGTTGGAAGGTCGATTGGTGACAACATAACGATACACGGGGTTAACAAAGCCTTTGGATGCATTAAGAGCGATTATATCATCGGGACAATTTACTCGCATGTCGGATACCATTGAAAGGTAGTTAAACTGAGGTGTACCGTTCTTATACATTGACAATGCTAGTTTCGTTTTTACCGCTCCCAAAAACGGTTCCAACTTTTCCATAGTATAATTTTCAAAAGCCTCTCTTTCAGAGTCTGAAAAGGTTCTTAAAGGGGCAAAATCAGTTTCCTGGGCAGTAGTGCCAACCATAAACGGGACATCATTAGCTCTTGCCGCTGCCATAGCAACGAGTGGTGGTTCCAGTAAAACATTTCCATCCACCACTGCGATTGCGCCATAGAAAAGGTCTTTTGTTGGGAAATCCGTAGTTTCCGTGTTATCCCAAAACGGAAATTCTGACCACGGAATTGCGTTCAAGACTTGTTTTGGTGTGAGGTTGTACAGACACTGTTAAGACAACCAAAAAACGCTTAGTTTGATATTATCATCCTCGTCATCATTATCATTATCATCGTCATCATTATCATTATCATTATCATTATCATTATCAATATCGTTATCATTATCATTATCATTATTATCATCATCATCATCATCATCACTATCATTATCATCGTCAGCATCATCATCAACATCATCATCATCATCATCATCATTATCATTATCATTATCGTCCTCGCCATCATTATTATTATCTTTATCGTTATCATTAAAGAGAAACTGCAAAAATATTGATTTATCGGATGTTGGAGTTATCGAATGAAGAGAATGCTAATTTAGTGGTCCGAGCATTTAATTAGCAAGGATCCAAGTTATAGGGAGTCAATTGGCTTTCAAGTAGCCGCCTTAAAGATCTAGATTGAATTCCAGGCACTTATTATTAATATCTCTGTCATTGTCTTTATTGCTATGTGGCGACCCTTTAGGTCTATTGTAGTTCTTGAGCTTGTTTTTGTTCTTACGTCAACCAAATCCCATGCGTTTTCCAGCAGTTAGAGTGGCGCGTTTAGCATTACAATATTATCTGCATGTTGTGATAATCCTCACTGTAGCGCTTTGCAAATCTAGCGCGTTTGACTAATAGGAAGGCTGCAACCACGATCCCAAAATCAGTGTCGAAAAGAATAACAACAACACTAATTACCATTTACTGTTAATTACTTTTGACAATACCTCCAAAACGTCGTTATTGTTACTCTTCTGACAATTCGACTTTTCTAAATATATTCTGTTGTCACTTGATGCATCTGCAGACGACTTGTTTAAGACTGCAGATGCGCTCATAAGAATAGCTCGGTGGAAAAGACCTTTAGCAAGAGGCGACGCAGACAATGCCATCACTGATGTACCTCCTGAACTAATTCCGAGTAAAGTGACGCGGTTTGGATCCCCCCCGAATTCTTTAATATTCCTCTGTACCCATTTGAGTGCTTGTATCTGATCCATAAAGCCATAGTTCCCCGATGTAGATGTAGTAGAAGCTTGAGACAAAGCATCTAAGGTCATAAATCCAAATGCATTCAGTCTGTAGTTGAAACTAACTCCCACAACGTTCATGTCAGAGACCATCTCGGGTGTCGGGTGAAGACCCCATGCGTGTCCAGACAAAAAAAGAAGCGACCCACCGTGAATGTATACGACCACTGGCAACCTTTGTTTAGGGTTAGTAGCTGGGGTCCAAACGTGAACAAACAGACAATCTTCTTTGCCCAATGTTGTGTTGAAGTCGCTGAAAAGAGGTTGGAAGCAAGATTCGCGAAATTTTTTGGTGTCAAGAACTCCATCCCAGCAATCACAGTATCCACATGGAAGGGGTGCTTGCCATCGGAGCCTTCCTATGGGAGGTTGAGCGTATGGAATACCCTTAAACACGGAGACTCTGCCAACTTTATAACCCCTGATAAAACCGCCATCAACCCAGAGTTCAGAGCTTATTTGGGAAAAGGCGGAAGCGCTTGCTACATTGACAATCGCCATTGTAACCAAGAATCTTTGCTGCCACCAAGCGTATTTCGATGAACCAAACACCATCTCGACTTCGTTTCATATAAATAAATATAGAATGTACGGAGAATAGTTATAACATTGTGACAATATATTAACGTAAACAAAATACTTGTCTGGAAAGGGTTTTTACCAATAGTATCTCAACCATACGAGATATTTTTAACTGTGTACTTTCAAATTATTAGCTAATATATTCATCACAGTCAGTTGTCCTATCAATTGACAATTAATTTACAGAATGAAAAACAAACCTCTCACTCGGCTTTGAGGGCTTGATATTGGTTTGTTTTTTTATTAACTAATTAAGTGAAATGGCGCTGTATTTGCAAGCTAGCATTTTGTCAATTGCTGCGCGTTTTAAAAGAAATATACTCGACAGTGAAGCCAATGTTTAACATTTACAAAGTAAAATTCATGCCGTTCCTCGACTCTAAACATGTCAAATATTTGTAAGCACTCGGACGTCTTCAACTAGACTTCAAGAGGTCCTCAGAATGGTTTGATATTATCAACCCTGTAAACACTGAAATGTTCTTTTTGGAATTCCATTGTCGATATAGCTAAAACACCTACAAATAATCTAATCAGTTTTAAAATACCGTAAAGTTCATCAACTGTGAGTATTCTAAATTAAAGGTAGCCAATTACAATTCAGCACAGGTCTGCATTTGGAATGCCACACCACAGAAACGTACCACTTTATTTAAAATAAGTGTTGGCTGGCGCCATCCCCAAGAATACTTTGTAGTGACAACGATCTCAAGAGTCTCTTCCAACAAAAACAACGGGAAGAACGAAATATTCCACGTTTTGGTCCTCATGTTAAAATAGCATGCTAGAATATCGAGTCATAGAAAGGTGTTGGATCAGTTGATACTCGAAAACTACTGTTAATTTAGGGAAACATGTCTCTATTGAGTTTCTTCCCAAACAAATAAAATATAAGAGCACTGACAAGTGTTAGTAAGTTATAACTCTGTCGCGACGCTATTTAATACTTAAGACATGTGAAGAGCCTACAAACCTATTTACATATCATAACACGAGTTGGTTTTAGCTGTTTTTGGCTTTGTTCTTTGAATCTTCGGG
Organism: Antipathozoanthus remengesaui; assembly: GCA_025434805.1. Classification (NCBI taxonomy): domain Eukaryota; kingdom Metazoa; phylum Cnidaria; class Anthozoa; order Zoantharia; family Parazoanthidae; genus Antipathozoanthus; species Antipathozoanthus remengesaui. The sequence continues at coordinate 9,383 of JANSTR010158895.1, forward strand.
ATCTAGCAAATAACATGAAGCGAAGGGCAATTTTTTTTTGGGCAACTTACCAGTGGATGAAAGTCAAAGTCGCTCTGTGGCACAGGTTTGTGCACTGGCCGAAAGCTATAAATAGGGAAACTTTGTGCAACGTCAGATTTCTAATGTTTTTGATAGAAAGACTGGGCGAAACGAAGGGAGTATGGCAAGTGTATAGTTCAGCACTTATCAGTTATGAGCAATTTTATTCTTGCCTACAATAGATCTGATAAAGTCACGAAACGACCGAAAATACTTCAACGGATCTTGAAGTATATTACCAGCAAGTTGTTAAGCGAGATTATTTAATGTTTGAATTTGGTCCATCAATACAAAAGCCTTAAGAGACAGTTGCGGCAACTATGGCAAGTTACACGTTCTTGACGTTTATTGGCGACCGCTTTCGGTTTACAACCTTTGTCAAGCTAGTGCTAAACTCATAAGATACAATGTTTTACAAGATATTTTGTGCTCTATATATACAAATCTGCTCAATCTTAAAATAGCTATCAAATATAATGGAACAAGAAAGATACATGTACGGAAGATATTACATTTTTCATTTTTCATTTTTCATTTTACATTTTTCATTTTACATTTTTCATTTTTCATTTTTCATTTTTCATGTACGGAAGAGATTACATTTTTCACCTAGATTACATTTTTCACCTAGATTACATTTTTCACCTAGATGAGATTACATTGTTCACCTAGATGTACTGGAATCTTATCTAAGTTAGATTACAACATTACAGTCACATATCCAGCTCCTGAATACCTCATTAAGAGGCTGCAGCGTGT
>JANSTR010158906.1:0-10200 GCA_025434805.1 Antipathozoanthus remengesaui
GATGAGTAATGAGTGATGTTCATCAATCCACCATACCCAGTCCCAGTCCAGATAAGCAGAGTAATGGATGAGTAATGAGTGATGTTCATGAATTAACCTTACCAAAAATGATGGCGGCTGTACATTTGACCACACCTCAGTGAATACCTAAACACTGTATGCTAGGTCTGAAGTTTTAAGATCCTCTCTTACGTTTTTATGACTATTTTCATGTTTTCGCGCGCTAGGAGTTGTAGGTAAATGTGGCAGTGGCCATCCTTTTTGTTACGGTCAATTCAACATTCCCTTCCCGTCGAATTATTGTCGACCCGAGAGGAATCTGGCTCCCAGATTATCATTTTTTTTTTGGAATTTTTTGTATCTACATCACGGTATTCATCTCCTCAGAAGCTAACAAATATAAAAACAACGAATCGCAAAACAATTTCGATCCTTATCACTGAAGAGTAAATAATTAATATAATTGCATTCCGTCTGTAACGTTTCCCATCGAACCATATTTTGATAGCAAAGACATTCAGGAATCAACTCAGATCATATTACTATCAAGACAAGTGTATCACTTGCTGTACCCTGTTAGTTTAGTATGTGAGATCTTCAGAAACCCCAGATAGAAAGTTGAGGCATCAATCAAACAACTTATAATAACCGTGTCCACTTCAAGTGTTGCGAAAGAAAGTGAAACAATGTTGCAGGCAGTCGAGAGATTCCCCACCAAAGTAGCGCTAAATTTCTCCAAAATAATATCAGCTACTATACTGTAATATTTTAACTTCAAAGATCTGCGCATATACTTTCAGCTTTGTATACATCATAGACGTCTTTAATAAACGATGATTTCAAATTCATTTTCAAATTAACTATATTCTGTAGTAGTGACAAATACGTCTGCCATTGTTCGCTACATAGCAACATTATAAAGTGTTCACAACAGTTCTTTGCAACAAGGTTTGTAACTATACATAAAGAGTGGAAATGTTGAATTTAGCGATAACACATCGATTTACGACGACGCCTAAGAAGCCGAATGCTTTTTATATTACAATCGCTGGGAGAGAAACTGTGATTCGATTGGAAGTATCTAGAAAACAAAAACCAAAGATCCTAGAAAATCAAGAATACACAACATGTGGCAACACTTTTGCTATAAACACAAATAATTTATTTCATTTGTTATCGTATCTAATGTTAAGAACTTATTCAATTCAGTCCCTGACGTCGCGCCTCATCACATTGCGGCTACCAGAAAACCTAACGGATATTACAACGATTCAATTACCAAATTTTTACTTTGTGTCGGTTTTTGGACACAATGAAGTTTAAAAAGTTTTTTCGGTGAAAAGAAAACTGTTGCCTCATAATCGAGATTTCGTTTTGCGGCGTACTCGTACTTCTTTGTGCTTGTCACATGGTTTTCTAGGTCTTGGTTTTGGGTCTTGGGTGTCTGTTTTCTAAACACTCGCTCAGTTACTCATAACATGCGATTCCACTCTTGCTCGGGAGTCGCGCAGCCATTTAGCTGTTTAGGTATTTCGTCGATTCGATACCGCGGTTTCATCAGAACTTTAGTGAACAGTATTGAAGTGTTGTCGCATGTTAATGATTTTTGAGAACCGAAGAAAATGTACAGACATTGATTGGCTTGTATTAACGACATGAAGCTGCCCGGAAAGTAAATATAAAAGTCAATCTCGCTCCATTTAGGAAGCGTTCATCATTTATGAGAGGGAGCGATGGATACTTGTTTTGAAGGGGGAGGGGTCATCTGAAATTTTTTGTCATTCAACAGGGGGGCTGATGGACTACTTGAATTACACTAATGGTAATACGTGGAAAGAGTGTTTTTTATTCAATGGTTAACCCTATCCAGTCCAGAGGGTAGATTCCACTCCGTCCCCGCCCCAAAGAGTTTCTCTATCATAACTTTAAAACTATTTAGATTTTATAGCTCAAATTACACGACTTTTCCTCAAATTTTCCAGGCAATTATTTTATGTGGGTTCCAACATTGCCCTTGGTATTTGTGTTGCCATGGTAATCAATATTTTGAAGGATACGTTTCCAATTTTGTATGAAGTATAAGTTATAACAGTTATGTGACGTCATAATTACGTCATACAGACTTTTAATGGGAGTATGAACTACCAGAAAGAACTATTTTTCCTTTATAGGGAATCCATCGTGATGTTTTTGTCATGGCTCACTCTTGAAAACAACCTTAAAAATATCATTTAATGACGTCATTAAACTTAAGTGCAATATACTACCACCAAAAGATAGAGCATGTCCCAATGATCAATTCTACAAAGTTTCATCAACTTCGGATTAAAACTAAGAAACTTATCTAGGAGGGGTGAAATCCACTCCCCCCTCCCTCCCCCCGCTTTGACTGAAAGGCCTCCAAAAAGCTTGGACTGGATAGGGTTAAAGTAATTAATCACTGATGTGCATTACAGTGAGAAAGAATGGCAAAATGTTTGGCGGGAACGTGAATTTTTTTTTCTGTTGTTAGGGAGGAACCCCCGAAAAATTGGATTCTATAAGGGAGGACCCAACAAATTTTCATTCATCCCCGTTTCATAAAAAATGAAACTCCCTTAGCATGGTCACAGCCGTGAAGGAGATTCATTTATAAAACTTTTCCTGTTCAAAGAACACGTCAGACAGAGTACGAAATATAATTAAGGTGCTCTCGAACATAACTGGCCATACCTAAATTTCAAGGCTTTCTTAGAAAAACAGGAAACCATTTTATTGTTAAACTTTTTCAATTCAAATTGCACGTCAAAGAGCCTCGCCATTTCCTCTTCTTGGCCTGCAGTATAACTAGGGTCTGTTTGCGAGTTTGATGGCAAATAATCTAACGATAATTATAAAAGGAAACTGCATGCTATCAAACTGATAGTGATAGCATAATCTCGGCCTATTCAGATTTTAGATCAGATTTATTCGATATGGTTTGTCGACTTTGCGTAACCAAGCGCATACAAGAAATCACAGCCTCGGCTTGCAAAAACATATAATTTCTAGAAGGGTTTCGTTTTCAAATTCTTTATAAATGTACAGTATATCAGCCATGTACCAAAACTGTTTTGATTGAGACTCCTTGGTTATGACTATGAAAACATGTTTATATACGAGTAGCTTCCCAGTGGCTTGTCAATATCATTCAAGTGGCATTTTACGGCACAATTAGACATGCTACAAGTTGACTTGTATATTGTTTATATATTGCTATTCAAAAAATCCAAAATATTGGGCGAAGCGCTTGGCCAGCGAACGAGGAACCTATGCGATCGAGACGACTTGTCAAGCTTGCAGGAATTATATTGTATTAGCGCTAAAACATTAACATGGCATGTACTAAAACCAAGACGATGGACGTTGAACGGCAAAATTCAGACTATCTATATTTAAGAAACGCCCTCTCAAATAAACGCTCCTCTAATAAACGCCCTCTCTAAATGCACAATGGAAGGTAAACTCAGACTATCTAAATTTGAGAAACGCTCTCCTAATAAACGCCCCCTTTAAATAAACGCCCCCAAAATTCTTCTCAAATAAACGCCCCTCTAATAAACGCCCCCTCTAATAACTGTGCTTGTAATAAATACCTCCTGTAACATTTGCCCATTCTAACAAACACCCGCTGTAATAAACGCCCTCTCTAAATATAAATATGTGAAAGTCTTCTTTAATAAACGCCCATTTCAACAAAAGCTTTTCTCAAATAAACGCCCGCTGTAATTAACGCCTCTTAAGGACACCTCTCTTCTATGGATTATCATCACGCCCTGTCCGCGCCCGCGCCCATGTCCATAACCCAATTCACCACATGCTTGTACGCACATCGTGAAGTTTCTGACATCGCTTTTGATATTATGAGCAAGAGAAGTTACGCAGAAGAGGGAGAGAAAGACTCATAGGGGGTTAGCAGCCTAGTTATTATTTTTAAACTGAAATTAAATCGATCTACTTTGAAGATTGGAGCTTCTATTTCTATTTCCTTGGGTTTATTTTTTTCATGCTTTATGTACCATTGGCAGTACATCGGCCAAAGTCCAGCTTGTAGTACCTGTCTTGACTACAGAGTGGATTTATTGGTGGGCGCGTTTGTTTTAGAAATGTTAATAATAGTATGGGCGTTTAATAGAGGGTTGTTTATTTCAGAGAAGTTATTATTATTATGGACGTGACATATTATTATTATTGTTATTATTATATTTAGACAGGCGTTTATTACAAAGACGTTTATTAAAGGGGCGTTTATTTGAAAGGTCATTATTTCGAGGTGTTTATTTAGAGGGGGCGTTTATTAGGAGAGCGTTTCTCAAATTTAATAGATGGTCGGAATTTTGCCGTCCATCGTCCAGTTTTAGTGCATGCCAACATTAATTTCCGATTCAACTTTTGATCCATAGTACAACAAGTTTTGAGCATACGACACTAACACGGATCTTGTTCACAATTATATTTCAGTCACGATGCCGTGGGTTTAAAAACCTTCAATATTGAAACTTAACACTGTTTTGAAGAACGAGAACAGTAATTTTGTAAAGCAAATTCTTGCATGATGAAAGGCAGCAATATAAAGAGAAACAGCAGATTCTTCAAAGGAAAAGGAAATTCAGCTCGGTAAAACAATGTGTGCGGTCCGGAACGTTGTAATATGAATTTGAATTTCTCACCTACACACGACAACAATTAGCAAGCAATCATTAACCACTCAACCATTCATTTGTCATTTGTTGCTTCAATTCTTTCACATCGTGTTTCATAATATTCAGGAAATTCTTTAAAAAGTTTTCAGTTTTGAACTTTCGGGTAGTGTGGGGTGAGCTACGATCAAGACAGTTCGTCGGCCGACAAAACATCGGGGGTCTTACGACAAAAAATCGTCTAGTGTGTGACGGCCTTTAGAAAAGTAACAACTATCCTTAGCATTGTGGCTGCCACACACGAGAAATAGACCGGTATATAAACTGTCTTACAGTTTGAATGCCCTCCTTCGATAAGTTATATGCACTAGCTACTAATAATTTGAAAGTCATGCATCACGGTACGTTTAGTTCAGTTGCCAAAACTTTTCAAAACTAAAAATTAGAAACAGTCTTTTTTAAAATTTATTGTAAAGCCGCCTCTGCGCATGCGCACAGTGGTCTTCGTTCCCATTTCTAACGAAACGTCCTGGAAACGAGGTTGTTTATGCATTGCAAAAACATTTTTCTGACGCTTGATAAAAAAATCTTTAAGTCTAGTACTGGCCAATGTGAAGACATGGTTTGTTAACCCTTTCAGCCCCAGCCAGTTTATCATCACATATCTTCTCCTAGTATTATCCACACAGAATATGTTGTTTGGTTATGAGAATAGAGCAATTGGTCATAGACATCAAGTCATCTATGATGAAAAGCAAAATTCTCCCAACTGCTTTACAGGAAAGCTATGGAGACAGTTTAGGAGAATTTAGCAACACACCAATTGTCGTGTTTGGGGCTGAAAGGGTTAAAGGACCATTTATCAGTAATTTGACTGATATTTTCACTGCAAGCTAGCAGTACGATAATCACTTGAACGGCGTAAGATTTCTAATATAAGTGATTTGCACTGAGTACTATCTGATCGCCATCGTCAAATCTCCAGGATAAAAAGTGTCTTTTGTTGCACGAATATCTTGTGTGTTTCTGTGCCGGGTTCTATGCTGCAAGATAAAAAAAGGTGAGATCTATTTCTGCCTTTGACTCGCCATGCACTTGTATTTTTACCCCAACCGTAACTGATTCCAATTTTCCTCCGAGACGGACATCTATATCTATATCTGTCATCGACTATCTGAATCAATCAGTCCCACTTATAAGTTCTCTGTTCTATCCCCCCTATCAGTTCATCAGACAAAAAACTTGAAAACAGTGCTTGTCTTCCACGGTCCGTCCAAAAAGTAAAGTACGATTAACACATGATTAACATTGAGAAAAGGAAGGCTTAGTCTTGCGTCCGGCTTCGGCGCCGAAGAGTGACTCGTCTATAAGGCTTATCCGTCTTTAGTTTGGGAAAACGAGAATAACTCTTGATGCGCGGTATATAGGATCAAGACAAAGTAGAACCGACGAAAACAATCAGGAAAGTTTGATTTGAGTTGCTTAATTGCATCTGGAAGTTAGTGGAAAACACACGAAGCCGATTGTCAGTTTCAGCAATGAAACATTTAATGAATTACAAGAAGTGACTAAATTTGTGTTACATTTGATTGACATCGACACTATCCTAAACTGAAACTATTTGGACTCATGTATAAACTTTTTTCACCGTTTCTTATGTTTGTGTTACATCGCTTAATACGGTAATATCTTCTCTGATTAATTGCTCAAATCGGATAAGCACGAAGTACACGGAAAAAGAAAGGATATTCCTCTTAAATGAGCTGCGTGTTCAAGAAATTCTACGATTGTTCTTCATTTAACTTCTGAGATTTAGAGACCTAAGGCGGAAAAGCAAAACAAAGCGTGGGGGGAATCTGATATAAAAATTTGAAATCAGTTTAACATATGAATCCTCCAGACGAATCCTCGTTTTTTCCAACTGTCCACTTTAATTTCCAATTAACGTTTGGCACGAGAATTGAGAAATTGCGTTTCCGGATAACAAGAATTATGATCTCATTCTGTATTGTCCCTGCTATATAAGGACTGTTGGGATTAAATCGATCCCATAGTTTCACGTCTCGAGCAGGTGGCTCTCAACCTTGAACCGTGGCTAAAGTTTCTGTTCACTGTCAGTGCCAAACGTACTTCGTAAGGGATTTCATTCGAAGAGAGACGTATTCTTTTCTTACCAGTTCAGTTTCCGCAAAGAACAACTTAAGGTATCGCTGTATATTCTTATATGCATGATTGTATACTCAAGAATACGCACGTATACTATAAAACGGTTACCCATCTGTCTCTTCATTTTACAATGTCGGGTATAAGCTCTTGGTTTTGTGTTGGTTTAGACCTTTCTGGAATATCCTGAGAACAGCTGAGCGATTATGATTGTATCTCAAACTAATTCTTATTCTGGAATTTCCAGCAAAGGTGAACAAGAAGTGAAAACTTGTAATGTACCCTGATTTTGTGTCCACTCCTCGAAAGTGTCAGTCGTAGACGGTCATAAACTTTAACCAACGATAAAAACCATTGGGTTTAATTTACCTCATTAATACATTATAGAACTGGGTTGTCATATCGAATGTACGGAACTGGTCTCTTGTGACTATTACTAGACATCCTGTAGAATTCCCATCCGTAGATTAACACTTTAAGTATCGACTGTACCTCTGTCCACTGCTATAAAGTCATGCACACAAGCGTTCGAATCATGCAATGGGCAAATTCTCAAAATATTCTTGTTGTGCGCGATTGAGAAGAATCCGAATGATTCAAATAACTACTTATCCTTGCCGAGTTTGCCCAGTGAGAACTCAGCTCTATATGTGAAATAATAATCAATTATTGCGAAATATGATACTGAACCATCGATATATAATCAGAATAGCTTTCCGAGACTTTAATAAAAACTATTATAGCTGAGAATGATAAACAAATAAATATAAATTGCTGTATTTTGTTTCACTAAAGACTTTAACAACATATGAGCCACACAAGATGAAAATTGTCTTGCAGTTGACCCTATATTCTGCATTCAGCGTGGTTCGTTCCCAATCTTCTCTGCGGTTGTTCGAGCATAGTACCAGGTTACTAAGGCCCTTAAAACTATGTGAATGATATGATAGCTCTTCAAAAATTTTGTTTTTAAAACCATATCCGTAAGCTGAAAAATTGTGATCGAAGGCCTGGCTACGGCAAAAAATAAGAAAGAGACAGTGACAAATAAAACTATATCTTAGTTGGAGATTAAGAAGCATAGACTCATTAAAATGAAGACAGATTGTTTCTGCATGGACGGATAATGCACCGGCCATCAAGGATAAAAACTGATGGATATGTCAAATTTCTGAAGAATTGATAACAGGAAGATTTTTATGGTAAATATTTTGTGTTTGGTCAGATGTCAATGCGTAAGTAGAATGCAGTACACTTTCCTCTCTAATTTAGTGCACAAATGATACTGTTGATAATCAGGCCTGGTTGATAGTGTGTCAGAAACGTGACAAGCAAATCATAATTTTTATTGAAAAAGAAACAAATAAAACGGGAAGATGGAGCGAGACGTGGAATCAGAAAGGTGACGACATACTCTTCAATTTGAATGGCACTTCGTGTGTTTCCCAACTCTGGTAATTGTGTTTAATGTATGGTTTAACACAGAAATCAAAGCTTTTTTTCCTAGTTATTTCGATGTATATGCAAAGGCCCCGTCCAAACGTAGCCGCGTATTTTCTAAAACGAATATTTTTTCGCCGTATTAAAAAAATCTGCACCCACACATATCTATACGTAGCGTTTTCGAATCGTATTTGACCTGAAACCTCGGAGGGACGTCATCTGTTTTGAAAACCTTTGTTTTGTGGCGTCCGCACGAATACGCAAAGCCATCGCTTTCAAAAATCACTACTCTCGAGAGCGTATTTGCAAACCGGATCAAAGACGCTGGCTACATGTGGACGGTAGAACAGTATTCAGAGAAAAAAGTTTCAATTTACGAAAATACCCGATTAGTATACGTATGGAAGATCAAATACCATTCAAAAACGCAACGTGTGGACGTACTTTTTTATATATACGCAGAAAAAATTATCCGTTTCGAACATACCCATGCAGGTCCGTGTTGACCGGATGGTTGGATGCATTGGGTCTATTAAAGTCTTCATAGCCCTCACGCTCAGGGCTGACAGGGCATGCACCGGAAAATATCACATCTATATACGTAGAACTAGCAGTAATCCCAGATTATTTTGTGGGTTTGACATACAGTGTAGTTGTTTTAAAAGGACAATTTACTGAACAGATTGATCAAGAGACATATAATACATGTACACTCTTCTTTTTTATATAAGAATGTCTTATTCTTGGGCCGAAGCCGAATGCTCTTAAGTATTTTGGAGATTTCAGCCTCAAATGTTGTTTATAAAATGTTCTTAATATAATTACACGTATTTAATGTGCTATGTACGTATAGTTTTTTCTCAAGCGCAAACGTTCTGGAAGCATAACGCTACAAAGAAATCAAATGTTAAATAGAAAACAAAATCGAGCAGAGCAGATTGTTTTCATGTATTTCACTCCACAGTAGTTGCAAACAATGTTGCACCACACTCTACAGTATGACGACTGTTTGCCGATTCCATGACTGTGCCGTAAATGTAACAAATAAAGTTTTCGGCCATTCCTCAGCCTCGGGTATGTTCTTCGCATGTTCTTAAATTTTGGCCGATTTTCAGCCTGAAATTCTTATAAAAAAGAGTGTATATTGTGTTATATAAAATATTTGCACTCACCTAAACAACTATTAGCTCTATCTTTCCCTTCCGTTTTCTCATAAGTGCAAGATATCTATAGAGAGGTTTATAATTATTCTTGGGGAAAGTTTTATGAAAAATAAAGCTTTAGAGTTAAACACTGACGTTCCACATTGTCAAATCACATGAAACAGCTTTTCTTTTCTTTTCTTTTCTTTTCTGACGGAATTTTTTATGCGTATAGTGCCAGTCGTGAAAATGAGATCGTTGGGTAACTAAACGGCTGCCTCAATCGCTGGTAAATTTACGCACAACTCCGTTCTTTGTATGTCACAAGAAAGATGGGAGCGCGGTTTAACTTTTTGGCGATTTTCTAGTTTTGCTAATTACGGAACCTAGCCGACATTCTCGGACAAAACAATTAGGGAATTTTAGAGTTAGGAGGCACTAAATGGAACCAGCTAAATTGTTCATCAGTATGAGCTTCCCGCAATCCTCAGTAATCGGTTAAAATCTCTTTAATTCTCAGTTGATGAACATTTGATATTTTGAGCACATCTTTTGTGTAGCATTTCCCGTAAAGAGATCATTGGCCATTATTTATAATATCACGGTTTCGCAAATCAAACTGTGCGCTCAGTATACGAATAATACACTAATCACAAGGTAAAAAATTTATCAAGAGTCAATGTTCTACAGTAGGTATATTGGAGCCGAAACCAATTGTAGTTTATTGTTTATTGCCTTTACCACTCCAAGGTGGCCAGAGAATCTTAACAGGTCTCACGACCCAACTGAGAAAG
>JANSTR010158917.1:0-10198 GCA_025434805.1 Antipathozoanthus remengesaui
TAGATAGATAGATAGATAGATAGATAGATAGATAGATAGATAGATAGATAGATAGATAGATAGATAGATAGATAGATTTAATGTCATTTATCACGTCATCACTCGTGGTTCTGTCTAACAGGTGGCCGGTTTAGTTTCCTCAGACCTGGACGGCACGGCCCCAGTTGCTTCAGGAGGAATTAATCGAAAGCGCAAGCGCAGAAGCTCCGGTGACTCGAAGTACAGTTTTGCCGTCGACGACACAATAGAGAGAGTGGTGCTTACCGTGACGGCTAAGAGTGGAAACATCGCCCCCATTAAACTGAAGGTATACAGAATATTATGTGGCAGCACTGATTCCTAAGCCAAAAATGGCCTGCATTTTGATTGGCTGAAAGGCCAGTCGCTTACTGTACTTTTTTTTTATCTGCACCGTACTTACATGTTTGGGAAGCAATACTTATTTCGACAAAATAGGTACACAAAGAGCCATAAAGATAAAATATTAAGGACTTTTTTATACTTTTAAACCCTTAAACCTATAGGTGGGAGTTATTTCGACTATATTTCGACCGGGTTATTTCACGGTCTGCACCGTGGAAGACCTCGCACCTTTCTTCACTCGGTGTACACTGTGGAAGACCTCGGACCTTGTTTCGCTCGGCCTGTACCGTGGAAGACCTCGAACCTTGCTTCGCACGGTCTGTACACTGATGAAAGACCTCGGACCTTGCTTCGCTTGGTCTGTACCGTGAAAGGCCTCGGATCTTGTTACGCACGGTCTGTACAGTGAAAGACCTCGTACCTTGCTTCGCTCGGTCTGTACCATGGAAGACCTCGCACCTCGCTTCACACGGTCTGTACCGTGGAAGACCTCGAATCTCGCTTCCCTCGGTCTGTACCGTGGAAGACCTCGCATTTTGCTTCGCACGATATGTACACTGATGAAAGACCTTTGACCTTCGCTTCGCCGCTGGAAGGCCTCGCACCTTGTTACGCACGGTCTGTACCGCGAAAGACCTCGAACCTTGCTTCGCACGGTCTGTACCGAGAAAGACCTCACACCTTGCTTCACACGGTCTGTACCGTGGAAGACCTCGAACCTTGCTTCGCTCGATCTGTACACTGATGAAAGACCTTTGACCTTCGCTTCGCCGCTGGAAGACCTCGCACCTTGCTTCGCTTGGTCTGTACCGTGGAAGACCTCGCACCTCGCTTCACACGGTCTGTACCGTGAAAGACCTCGAACCTTGTTTCGCACGGTCTGTACCGAGGAAGACCTCACACCTCGCTTCACACGGTCTGTACCGTGGAAGACCTCGAACCTTGTTTCGCACGGTCTGTACCGAGGAAGACCTCACACCTCGCTTCACACGGTCTGTACCGTGAAAGACCTCGAACCTTGCTTCGCTCGATCTGTACCATGGAAGATCTCGAACCTTGCTTCGCTCGGTCTGTACCATGAAAGACCTCGAACCTTGTGTACCGTGGAAGAGCTTGGGTAAAATTTTCTTCTGGACAGACCTCGCATTCAGTTATTATAAGATGTTTTTATCAGCTTCAGTATTTAAACAACCTATAATTATAAATATCAAAGCAATAAAATATGAAAATGAAACACGTAGCTGATTACTATGGACTCAAATGGTTATTTACTGCCACATGTAAGTCTATTGCCATTGTGATATAAAATAAGAAACGATAATAAAATTCTGTGATCACCTGGGTCGACTTTTCATTTTGGCATGAATGTCGATGTGGGGGTAATTTTCGCCGTTGCCTCGTGTTCTGCTTACTTAGATTAGTGTTTATAACTCAATTGCTGTAGTTTCCTTTGGATTACTGAGCCCAACTTCCCTTGGATGAAAGTGTTGTACTTTGCAAGATGGTGGGATCACACGCTTTCAACTGTGCGAGCAGCTTCTGGATTTGCGGACGACGAACAGTCAAAACAACTAACATCAAAACTTTTAACAGAGCATGGAGCGAATAGAAGAACTGTTTGCAACCAGCTTTTTAATAAACGTTTCCCCTGCATCAGCCTCTCTTTGGTGCTAAAAGATGCAACTCGACCCAGGCCGTCCGGGAATACGAATGTCGTCTGCTTTCTTTCATTTTTGTCGACTGATGTTGTCGGCAATCGGTGGCAAATTGAACCGGATCTTCCAATAATTTAATTAATTTACCATTATAATTAATTTATGCTAATTTAGGGAAAGATTCTTGGTGCTCTTTATTAAAAGAGTTATAATGTTTGGAATAATTATCTCTCAGGTACTAGTTGTCTAGTTGCATGTCTATGGATCCAGCAATCAATAAAAAAAATTGAGCGTTCGGGGGGGAGGGATATGTGCGGCCCTTTAGGCAATAGGGTATAGATTTTCGCTGTTTAGTTTAAAAAAGGATAGACGTTTTATGGATATTTTGCTGCCATAAAATGTTCTCTCTTTCATAGTGTACCGAATTTGCTATTTTTTTAAAAATAGGATATAGAAATTACCGGTTTTTGGTCTGGAAGAGGGTCAGGATTTGAGAGATTGGGCGGCAGACCCCAAGTCCCAACCCAAAATTTGGGCAAAACACTCCCCTTGAATTTTCACAGACAATAGTACAACACAACACGCAGTGTTAGAATACAACAGTTATTGTTTGAATTCTTGTCTTGCTAGGATCCTAACGGACAAGCTCATCGCCAAACTACTCCCCTGGTCTATGGCGTCTTGTACATTGTGGAAAACCCAAAAACAGGAACATGGGTTTTGGAAGTGCCTAAAAGTGTTGGAAATCATGTCTACACCATCAAAGCCAGCAGTTACGAGAACATAGACTTCGATTACTACTTTACGACCAAACAAGGAAACAAACAAACCCCGGTTGCACTGCCCCTGACAGGTATGTACTAAGTACTTCACACACACCCCGGTTACACCCCCCTGACAGGTATCTACTAAGTACTTCACACACACCCCGGTTACACCCCCCCTGACAGTTATGTACTAAGTACTTCACACACACCCCGGTTACACCCCCCCCTGACAGCTATGTACTAAGTATTCATCCATAAGTTGCTCGGCAACTTTTGAGCAACTTTTCTGACTCTATCCATCTAGCATATCTATTAATTGATTTAGGGCAGAAGTAACACTTACAGGACCAAAAGGGCATTAACTGTTTCAGAATGCTTACTCTTTGTTTCTAACTTTCGATTTACAAGAGTACTCTTATTGCTTTACAAAACCGAAAAGACTGTGTAGCGTTTGAAAGGACTGAACTTTCAGATGAACAAATCCGTATCGCATTGGGACAAAGCAGATTGAATATTTACATGTTGGTTTGAAGTTTTCTGAGAGAAAATTGTTTAAATTTCTGTAATATTAAATAGTAACCTTTTGAGAATCTATAGTCAGATGCATGTGATGTTTGCATGCCATTTTCATCATGGCTCACTGCCACTGTTATTATCATTATCATTATCATTATCATTATCATTGCCATTGCCATTGCCATTGCCATTGCCATTGCCATTGCCATTGCCATTGCCATTGCCATTGCCATTGTCATTGTCATTGTCATTGTCATTGTCATTGTCATTGTCATTGTCATTGTCATTGTCATTGTCATTGTCATTGTTATTGTTATTGTTATTGTCAATATTATAAAAAATAATATATTAGGCCTGGATATTATAAGGAGAAATGTGTGTTCGTAATCAGATAATCTGCCTGGACCCAAAAGGTCGCTAAAAGGTTGAACGCAGTTGCTTCAGACTGACAAGGATTCCCTCAAATAGAAACAATAGAAACAATAGAAATACTTTCAAGCTTGGCAACAAAGATTCCATTTACAAACTATCCTTACAAAAGACACCAGAGTATTCTTCAACAATAGATACTTAGCGTTTTATAAACAAATAGAGAAACAACAGCAAAGTTCGAGATATATCTAATTTGACACCAGCCTCCAGCTGGGTATACTCTTACCTTTAGGGATAAACGCATGAAAGTCCTTATTTGTGGGTTATTTAATAGCTCTTTTTATTATATGACTAACTGATTTCGCACGTATTGATTGGTCTATTTCAGGTTCGTAAGTTGCCGTACTTACCTCCAGCTTCTGAAGAGCTGCCAATGTTTGTTTACATTTTTCAAAAAGCCATATAATAAATTTCTTATTGGCCTTGTTTGCTTAGTCTATATGTAAGTTATGTATCCTCGTTTTTCTCGATTCGCGCTTGAGCCACAAAAGGAAGGATAAAGACTAGGTCTCTTAAAGAGAAAATTTACCGTATGGACCTCGCACTCAGCTAATTAATAAGAGGTTTGTATATTAGATCAATTCAAAGAAAAATTGTAGAATCTTGTAGTTGCATTTCATTTTACTGCAAACAGCTTTGAGCAAGGTCGTGGACCAAAAATATGTAAATGGTATATTTTAGGAGTTAAAATAAGGTTTGGCCACGCCTATTTTGGTATCTCCTTAGGAGCTGAATTTAATTTTTTTCAACGAGCATCCCTGGAAACATATGAGAGTACCCCTCCCCCCCCCTCGGATTTTGACATTACCGTATAGCCACCTGTAGTTGCAACAACATTAACTCACCGTGAAAATCTAGTTTCTGTTCGAGATAAACAAACCGAGTTAGAGAGAGTCCTCTGAGTTCGTAGACACTCTAGAAAGATTGTCAACAAACCTTTGATTTCTCTTTTCCTGGGCGGCTTCTTGAAGCATGCGCATAAGCATTCGTTTTCCGGGTATGCACCGGTTTATCACAGAATGATGAGTGTGGCAATTTTTACCGCCAACTACGATGTTGATGGCAACGAGAAATACTATCGCTAAACTGAAAATTTTTCCAGTCATTTCTGTAGAATAACCAAGTAAATTGTTGTGAGGCAGGGAAGATGAGATTTTACAGTAAAAATAGAATGTATACATGTGCCAGCAAACCTGTAAGTAATGGTTATAGGACTGCCTGGAGTCCAATTCGGTCTGTAATCATTTCGAGTGATAAACAAATTGATGAGGCCGAAGGCCGAATCAAATTTGTTTTCACGAGAAACGATTAGTGCACAGATTACAGACGGAATTGGACGACAGGCAGTCCTATTACCAATTTATTATAAAAATAACAATTTGCGAAAATAACTCATTTCCGAAAATAAAATTTCCAAGAATAAGTAATGGCAGTTCACTGTTTCTTAGTGACAGGCCACGTACACGTGAACAACTTGGCCGATCAATAATAACAGGGTTCCCAGCATTTCAAGAACACAAAATTCCCTGATTTTCCCCTGATTTTTCCCTGATGAAGTTTCACATGTCTTCTATGTTGTTGCAGTGAGTTTGCAGGTTGCAGGTTTGAGTGGACCTCTGTGAATATTGACAGTTGCAGCTTGGGATATGTACAGAGTTTTACTCCACTCAGAGACTTGGCCAGTCTTCTCCTCAGACACCATGGCTTTAGTCTGGGCCACAATCTCCAGTTCCCCATCATGGTGTGAAAGGAAAAGCAGCTCTGGAGGCAAGGGGCACTACTCCCGTTTGGTTTTTTAGTGTAAACAATCATGTTTAAAGTTAGAGGCCTTATTTAGGTCATGCACTACAGCTACTTGTACTACAGTCACAGAGGCTACACTAAAAAACCACCATAGCCGCCAGTCATCCAATGGATATGTTGTTTTGATATGCAACAAAATAGAACAGACTGACTACTTTCGATTTTTGGACCAATCAAAATTCCCTGACTTTTCCCTGATTTGAGGCATTTTTCTCAAATTCCCTGAGTGAATAAAATTAATTAAAAATAATTTTCCCTGATGGGCTGGGATATTATATATTGCAATTGTGCAGTCATGTGACTGTGAGTCGGAGTAATGGAATGAAGTAGTCAGAGGAAGAATTAAATTAATGGACTGTAAAAAACTGGTATATTCTGTTAGAACTTTAGTTAACTGATTACAATAACTAAATTGATTATTTAACCTTCCTGGTTGCAAACATGAAATTTGACAATACTGCTGTTCAAATTATCCAACAACTGTCTCCATAATAGTTTTTGCAATTCATCTATAAGATAGTAAATACTTTCAATCAGTTGCTTTCTTCTCATAACCATACAACAACATAATTATTCTGTGCAGATAATGTAAGGAGAAAATAGTAACATGAGATAAACTGGCTGGGACTGGAAGGGTTAATTTATACTTGGAAGAAGAAGTTAGAATATGGAATTAAAATTGACATTTGTGAAATTGTGAAAAATGGAATGTCGCAGTAAGTATCAAATGATACAAATTAACGATAAAATACAATTAATTACAATAATAATTATTAATTTTATTATTATAATTGATCCCACACTTGCCACAACTAAAATGAAATTAGAAATAAACTTGTGTGGACTTAGAACTATGGTCTCTCTCAACAAACAAAGTATACAAGAGTATTCTAATTTTAACCAATTTATATTTTCTAAACAGTACCTTGTCGAGGTTCCAAGTACAGAAGGTGTTGCAGTAAATGGAATTGCAGAGCTTGTAGGAGAACTTGCTACAATTTGTGTTGTTGGTGTAATGACTAGTGTGGTAGTTGTCATGAGTCCCTCAGGTGTTGTACTGAACACAGGTCTCATAGTGGTCTCACTTCCTCTTGTTACCATATCATCAGTTTTATTTGGTTGAGGAATAACTGAACTAGGTGTGGGCATAACTGAAGCACTGATGTCCTTAGAACTAGATGTCTTGTGGGTAGTGGTCTCAACAGAACTCAATCTTGTAATATTAATTGAAGAAGTCAAGTTCAAAATTGGAGTAACACTGCTTAATGCCAGATAACTAGTATTACGCAGTCTGGGGATAACTGAACTAAATGCTGGAACACTTTGAGTGCTATTGGTTGTATTTAACACTGTTGTCTTGATACTTGTTCCAGATGCACTTACAGAAGATGTTGTGTTTAAAGTTTGAAAGGAATCTGTGCTTGGGGTTATTTTTATAGTTTTGCTTGATAGAGTTGCAAGTGTAGACATCATTTCTGATGCCCTTGTCACATTAGAACTGGGTAAACTGGACACTAAAGATGTGTTCAACATAGCACCTGTTGTACTGTTCACAGTTGATGCTGACACAGTGGAAAGAAATGGACTTGGTGTTGAAGTCATTGTACTGTTTATCAAATCTGTTTTACTGATGACAGTACTTGAAGCAATACTTGGTTCTGTCGTCTGTGACACACTTTCAACAGCTGTTGCTGTTTGATTTAATATTTTGGATGATGTTGGACTTGAATGTGGACCTACAATTGCTGAACTGCTGTTCTGTGTTTCTGAAAGAGAGATACTAGCAACAACGCTATCAGATACTGGTATAACTGTAGGACCAACTGTAAAACTTGATTCAACTGTTAACGAAGTTGTCTTCACTTCCAATACTGAACTATTTATTCTTGGTGTTGGTAAGAAAGTAGCTGTCTGAAAAATAGTTGTGGGACTTGGTGATAACACAACTGCAGTGGTCACATTTTGTGTGGGTAAAGGCAAACTCGGTGATAGTGATGATGCAACAATACTTGTTCCAATAACAGTTGCAACATCTGTTATAGTACTGAGAGTTGGGCTAACCGCTGTTGCATTAAAAGTCTGGAATTTTATTGCAGGTGTAGATAAATTCAATGTTGCGATGAATTCCATGCTTGATGCTGTTAAATTTGGTGACAGAGTTGGTGCAACTAAAATTGAAGAAATGTTTACTGGTGTTAAACTAATGGTTGAGTTCACACTGGGTATAACTCTTGAAAGAGACACACTGTCATTAAATACTACTGTCCTGGTGGTGACAGTAAAAGCTGTTGGAACACCAACTGTTGTGGTTGGTGTGGGTGTGCCAACCAATGCTGCTCTGCGAACCCTTATTTTTGGAAGACTTTTCTGCACACCAGACATAATATGCCAGCCGAAGATGGAATGCCCAACAGAGTCACTAAATGTCCCATCCTGGGAACTAGTAGTAAGGTGCAAGATTGTTGTCTTGTTAACCTTTACTGCTCCACAACTAAGTGTCCAAGTGAAGACAGTCCGTATTCCCTTTACAAACCGTCCATCTCCTGCTCCAGTAGCTATTAGAGATGGTGACTCAAGCTGGGATATCAAGGGATGGGGAAGTTGGTCAGAGAACCCACTTATTCTTCCTGGCTCTATACCAAGATGAACTGCTATACTCTTCAGTATGTTTATCCGTTCATGTCCATTCAACTGGCTGAAATCAATGTTAACCAAAACGGATGCAAACGTTGCATGCATTCCAGGAAAACATGGCATCCTGAAACCCATACTTGGGTTGTCAAATTGTACACTTCCATCCTCCCCCATGATGGCACTCTGCAGGGCAGCACTCATTAGAAGAATGGGGACTCTTGCCTCACCCTCTGGTGGTACTGTTATTACAAAGGTTTTTGAACCACATATCTTGCCTCTTTTAAGCTCACCCCTGGCTAGAGCTACAACAAGAATAGTGTATGTCCCCACGTCATGGTCTGAAGGAACTCCATACAATTCCTTTTCAAGGCTGTTATAAGCCAACCAGTGGGACAGAAATCTGTTGCTGGCCTCAGTTACCTGGAAAAGAAGAAAATGTTTCAGTCCTGAAAGAATACAGCAAGCATTTTGGAATTCTACAGTGCCACGGTTTCATGGAATTCTGCACAAAATTTATAAACAACCATGAAATTTAGATATGACAGTGGAATTTCTTCCCTGAAAACATTATAATGGAATTCTGAGACAATCAGCTCACAAGTGACTTTTGGTGTAGCTACAACGTGAGGATCACTATAAACCTATACATGACTCTTTAACAATTGCACAGTCAGGACCTTTTCAATCATCTTCTAAATTTTTAAATTCTCTCTTGAAGGTGATGCACAAAAAGTTACTAGCTCCATCAAAATTGTGATGACATAGTATGTTTGTTCTGAATTAACCTTCAAATATACCTCCTTGTTTCAAAGGGCTTTTCTACCTTTCTTAAACCCCCCCCCCTTCCACAAGATGTAAGGTCCATTTATGAGGCCACCCAAAACCCCTCACAAAATTGTACAGGGTTTAATGTAGGATTATTACTGTCAAGATATTACTGTTTGTAAGTCACTGGCAGAAAACTGCCCTGACATAACTGGGTACATGTACAATAAGATTCAGTGTTGCCATTAATGCATCATGAATTCATAATATTTGATGCACATAACTTAAAAAAGATGCACAACTTCCAACCTTCATGCATCTTGGTGACGCACATGAAGATTTGAAAAATACTTGCTCAAAAGATTGGTTACTAGGAACACCTCAAAATTGAAAATGATCCCCAATTTTAAGGACTGAGGACTCCTAAGCTATATAGGACCCTTGATTTTCAGTAGTGAGAACAATGAGACTAAACAGCTGTATAGTAGCAACATCTGAAGTCCTCCAAGGTTATCCTATGAAAGCTTAATTATAAAATTATTTTGATTTCTTACCAGTAAATGTTCCACTTCACACTGGAATGCAGAGACTGGAATATTGTACTGAAAGGCTCTACCCACAGGTACCGTAATGTCATTTAGTTCAGACTTGACCATTGTAGGAACTGGCTGCACACTGTTGCCTTGGCAACATACAAAGAAAAGTATAAGTGTCAACCCAAAAAGCCATGATGGGCAGTGGATAAGTCTTGATGATGTTAAAACTGAAATGGTTGAATATGGAGCAAATATAAAAACATCCTGATGTCTTTTTCTCCACTTTAGACACTTCGTATACTTTCTGCTACAAATACAGTCTTGGGAAAGTTTGGTTTTGAACAGGTCCTGTCTATGTTTGTAAGCAGTGTTGCTGCTTGCTTGACATGGCGCAGCAGTTGGAGAAATGGTCTGGTGACAGTTTTGGCAACACTCCTTTAACCATTCATACATGATGTTGACGAGTGATAATGATCACAGTTGATTGCTTGTTTTCAGTAGGCATTGCTCTATTTCCTTGGATGGTAACTAAAGACAAAAATATCACTTATTAAAGACTATGAGAGAAAAGTATTATTCATGATAAAAACATTAATTTATCATCTATCAAAATGGCAGTGATGGTAATCAGACAAAATCAAACTAAAAACTATGTGAATTTAATTAGTACCAAATTATGTAATAACAAAAATTGTCATTCTGCCAGTAATGATAAAGTTGGGTAATG
>JANSTR010158928.1:0-10198 GCA_025434805.1 Antipathozoanthus remengesaui
CATTACTGGGAATAATAGGATTTGTGACGAAACGATGACGTCATGATGACGTCACAGTGACGAAGAGTCAATAATACAACGTCAAAAAATTGGCTCGTTGACATTTATACTCTTTCCAATTCTAGATGAATTGGATTAAATAACTGGGAAGTTATAGGAAACAGCCAATTTCGCATTTATGACGTCACAATGACGTCATAATAACGTCAATTGCCAATTTAGATACGACAAATAATTTGTCTTGTGACCAACTAGTCCCGTGCCAAATTTCGTTTAAATTTATTGAATCGGTGGGAAGTTATTAGCCCGTGGACACTTTGTGCCCATTCCCCCCATGACCAGGCAACCAAAAAGAGCAACCCATTTATTGGGGTATGTACCCTAGGAAAGTCTCTCAACAATAGATGTTAGAAGCATCAGAGCATGTACAGAGTTCAGTGCATGTTAGACCAGCCTTTTGGAAGTGGTGTAAATTTGTAGACCAAGCTGGTGGAAGTGACGTCATCACAGGTACCCACGCGTCGTTGTCTTTCTTTCAAACGTAGGTCTCTGGTAAGGGATATTCTGGTTTGGCACCTTTCCACTCTCCATCATTATTTGCTCGAAGAATGACTTGGTTGGGTTGGTGGTCTCTGATTGCGCTTGTTTCTTCTCAAATACAGACCATTTTAAATCCTTCGCCTGACAAATGCTGGCATTTGCTCAAGATTGAGATGACATTCAAACTTTTTCATGCCTTTGTGGTATTGTCATCTGACCATTTTGTGATTCTAAGTTTTGAAAGAGCATTAATGACATCTTCATCAGCTTTACTGAAAAATTTTCAGCATACCATTTTTCCTTCACCGGAAAAGCAGCCGCTGTTATCAGCTCCGTTCAAGGCATGAAAAACATGGAGTGCAACTGCTCAGTTAGCTGCACCAAGAGAATCGAAATTTGCCGTAAGCTAATCCGTTCGCGTCTTTGGCCTGTTCCAGTTTCAAAGTAGGTGTTCTGGCAAAGCGCCACATAGTATCTAATGGACAATTCAAGAAAGCTGTGTCAGTAGCTAAGTACCAAGCGGCATCAAGAGCATGCAGTAGACTAAACACCAGCATTTTTTCAAGTTAGCCTGAACAGGTTCATTTATGTCGGGTGCTTAGTGGGAAATCAAACGGTCTAGGTTCTTATTAGGTTCTTGTTTTTTTCAGGATTTGAAAAGTGTTCATTTGTCCAATTAAATAGTCCTCATTCATTTTCTGCAGTTTGTTGTACAATGCTGAAAGTTCTACTTGTCCTGTAATTTTAGTGCTAAATATCTCTTGAAAATAAACAGGCCTGCGAACATGCATGAACACTGTATTTTAGTTGTACATAGTATAGTACATTTTGAAGTAACTTAACTGGGCTGATCTTACGAATGAGAACCTGTTCCAAATTCCAGGGTGAATAGGTTCTTATAACAGTTCTGTCATCGGTAGTTGAAGTGTTCAGTGACTTACCTGTGTTCAGTGACTTACCTGTGTTCAGTGACTTACCTGTGTTCAGTGACTTACCTGTGTTCTTCAGAATAAGCGCAGTTGATGTCTAATAAAGGACAACCTTTCGGCGACCATCATCAGTTGGAAAAACAAGGACATGTTGTCCTATCGTTGAAAGCGACCTTCAATTTCTTTCCATTGCTTTTCTATCTAAGAAGTACTTTCTTTTTTAAATTGCACCAGATGCAGTTTACTTGTTTCATGACTATATCCGTTAAGGCACAATTCGGTAAATTGATTGGTGAATCTTTCGATTGCCGTTTTCAGCTACTCGGTGTTTTTTCTTCTGGTTCTAATACAGCTGCTTTTAGATTGTGATGCTTGTCTTCTTTATTGTGCCTGGACGGTCCAGCCATGTTCCTTCAACTGGCATTGCTGGTTCAGGAGTAATACCGATGGGTTTTCCCGGAAACTTTCATTAAATGTGCTCAAGAGCATTATCAGGAACAATGTTTGGCTACTCTTGTTGGCAACTCAGTTGAACTTCTCTATTAAGTACATCTGGATCAGACTCATTTGGTGCCTCCAATTATCCGTCAAATAAAGAGAAATTGTAGATGTATAATTCAACATATCACGAGCAAAGAAGTATCCTGAGAACTTTATCAACATCTCTGTCACAATACACATGCACCGACACATCACTCTTGAATATGGGCAGCTTGTCATGTTCCTTATCGAATGAAGGATTCTATCTTTTCCAAAGAGCTGATGGTACTGTTTATCATTCTCTTAAGTTTTTTCCCCTTTTTTTCCCTTGTGCACATGCTTAGTTCCTTGGCAACTGCAGAAATTCTTTATCAAAACTCTTCATCAAACTGGAACAAAGCTTCTTGATACATAGATCCCGAAGAATAACTAGCTACATGACCAAATTTGACAAAAGCTTCAGCATAGAAAGTGAAAACGTCTAGGCAATGTTACTCTTTCATTATCACTTACTTTGTGGTGATATTTGGAACACATAAATGCAAACACAAAAAGGAAATTTTACGATTTAGCCTCGTTTTCGTGCTTTAGGTAACATGATAATACCTCTTAGGCTCAAGGTGTCTATAATTCTAGAGGATAATTATTATTGTATTCTTTTTTAATTTAGTGGTGATATAATGACCCACAATAGGGAATAAGGGTAATTTAAGATAGAGCCTTGTTTTCATGCTGATATTTAGCTGACATGTTTTTACCCTCAATAAATTATGTCGGTGCTGGTTAGAAAGTTGCCGACAACTTTTTCATGTTCAGTAAGGTTCCCTCGATACATCTAGACTAGTGACTTTCTTTAAGCACAAAATTCCCAAGGAACTCAATTTTGCTCCCTGACTAGAAGGTAGAAAGGTAACTATATAAGTGGTTTGTATAATGACGAACTATTTTCCTCCCTCTTAAATGTCAGGACTTGAAAGACAATCATGTTATTGTGGACAAAAGCAACAAACTGAAACTCAGGTCACAAAATTTGGCTTAGATATTTGTTCTACAAAAGCAATGATTCCAAGAAAATCCTCTTCGGAATAGTTGTAGCAGTTATTTGGAAGGCACATGCTGGAACTTCAAAGCCTCTTCCATTCAAACCAAGGGAGGTATTACTCATTAAAACGATGGTGTTGAACCAATGCTGGAAAATTTGTTACACAATAAAACCGTACTGTTAGAACTGGAAACGTTGTTCCGCAATAAACCGTACTGTTAGAACTGAAACTTTGTTCCGCAACAAAATTGGGTACTGTTAGAACTGAAAATTTGTTCAACGACAGAACCGTACTATCAGAACTGGAAACTTTATTCCACAACAGAGCCGCACTGTTAGAACTGGAAACTTTAATCCATAACAGAGCCGTACTGTCAGAACTGGAGACATTTTCTATCGCTTCGCATTACGGCCTCCGGATAGAGTTTTCAGCAGGGACGCTACTTTGTTAATTCCTTTTCTATGGTGGGGATAGGAAGTAATTCCGTTGTGTTAGATATTCTTCTATGGATTCACAAACCCAACAGAGACTCTCGCTTGCGTAATCACCCACGTTCATGCATGCATTCCTACTCACTTACCCTTATCCACATCGTAAATGTCGTTGCTGTTACTTGGTAAGAGTCAGCTATCAGGCCAACATTATTCTCTCCGTTCCCAGGAACATTGAGTAATAGTAATGCCATATGAAGCTATTTGTATAGTACTCAATGGCCGGAAGACATAACCAGGGGTGGTAAATTCGTTGATTACGCAGACTTCCATGGGGATCTTTTCAACAATGCAAAATATTTCTATATTAAATTATATTTCAGTCAGTTATATAAGGAAACCATTTTTAGGATTTGTAACTAATTACAAATCTTTCAACGTAACACAGTGACTAATCATACTGTTTACGAAATATTTTAAATGGTTTTGTACAAAAGTTAACAAGCAGCTGTAAAATTCATAAGGGTTTACTTTATATTGTTTCCAAAGCTTAGCACGAATAGCTACGCTAAATGGTAAATTATAACTTTAAGCATTAAAAATTCATTGAACTGTCCACCAGGTGTTTACATCAGATTGTGTTGGAGGAAAACAGTTTTATATGCCGCAAGATTTATTTTAATGTTACGCTTTCTTGTGTCAGTGTGTTTTAATCATTCTTCGCTTGCACCTAACGGAAGTGATGGCGTGCCTACACCAGATGTAAGCTGCTAGAAACCTCTGTCAATGTAATCGTCATATGTTGAGCTCTGTTTTACATTCACTGTTTAACCCTCATAATGTCTGCGTTGTAGATACCATAAGCCCACTAAGACTTGATATTCTGGAACAGTTTTAAAACCGGATCTGCATGGACTGGTCTCGAAAGCAATTTTCTACGTTTACGTACAATTTTCTCGTAATGGCGTCAGATATACGTTATCACTGTTTTGATTGAAAGACCTGAGATATCTAGGAATGGTTCTTTACAGGAAAAAATTGTCTAGGGGAAGTATTAATCTCCCACTAAACCAAAACAAAGGTGTATAAACGAGGTTGGTAAATAGTTCTAAAACAGGAAGCCATATCTTTCAAAAACATTTTCTGCAGTTTAATTATCCTTAAACTATACCCATAAATATTTTAGAATATTGAATTGGATGCTCCCGCAGGCATAAACATCCACACAAACAAATTCATTAAAAAATTGTTAAACGATTAAAACTATAATGCATGTTTAACATGTCCTCAATACGCCCAACTGGGAAAATGTATATGCAGAGAAGCTTCACATCTAACTTGAGATAAGTCTCAGATAAGCCGAGCGTTCTTCATTCCTACCTTAAACGATTTTCGCGAAGAGGAGGGGTCAGGGAAGGGAGGGTGGGTAGGATAAAGGAAGGGGAGGGTTGGGGGTCAAGAGAGCAAAACCCTTCTTAATGTTTACTACCTTTTCGTGACTGTCAGATGTCTGTTTGTTTTGTCCTTAATAGTACCAACTCCAATATTACCCATTCGGAAAAACGTTTGACCATCTCGCCTGAGATAGAGTCCTAACGCTATGGAAGTGATTCGTTATCGAAAGGAATGTCCCTAACAACACCAGGACAAGTGATATATTAGCCAGCTCCGATATTCCCTAATTAAAATTCTTGTGATTTGGCCTAGAAATAAAAAGTTCTAATGCTATGGAAGCGATGCCTCACCTCAAGTGTATAGTTCTTAACACAAATGTCTGACAATAATATCTGTTTATTTTCGTATCATGATCTTTAACGTTAATCATTGTAATTCGCATTCATTAGCTTTTACATAAGAATATAAAATATAATTTACATATAAAATATACTATATCTCTATATCTATATCTACACGAATAAATTAGTATCTGAAGGCCACTCGCTAAAGCGTTACCTGCTTATTTCCAATTAAATATAATATCAAAATTTCAAAGTATTGCACACTGCATTCAGGAATTAGCTGTCACGTTAAAATGACCAATACAATTGTTTTCATGGCTTTACAAGATGACATACGGCGAACTGGGTGATTTCGAAACAAGTTTTGGCGAGCTTCTCATTCCTTATTGAAATGCTTTCTACTCTGTTATGATTGTTTCTCTTCTTAGAATAAGATATTATATTATATTATATGTATTTCTTAATTTAAATATTTTCGAATTATAACTTAAACGACCTTTAGATTTGAAAATAGAATTCATTGCGAGAAAGAAGTAATAAAAAGTGAGTCTGAAAATCTTAAGGAGATTCTATTTAAACGTTCGGCAAAACCTTGTCCTACCAGACTAATCCATGTATGCAAGAAGAGAAGACACATGCTTGTTCCACATGGTTGGCCTTTCAACAGAATGTTATACTTGAACATTCTCTAGTTAACATGGATTTGGTTTGTTGTCTTAATTTGATTTATGTTGTTTCATTTGATGTTTAGGAACAGTTTATTATGCGAACGTGCAAAAGTGTGTGTATTCTATGGCTGTAGGTTTACGCACTCATATGTCTCATGTATGCATGCGTGGTATGTATGCAAGTGTGGTGTATATGCATGTGGTGTGTGTATGCATGTGTGGTATATATGCATGTATGCGTGGTATGTATGCAAGTGTGGTGTGTACGCATGTGTGGTGTTGTATGCATGTGGTGTGTGTATGCATGTGTGGTATGTATGAATGTGTGACGTGTATGCATGTGTGGTATGTATACATGTGTGGTGTGTATGTACGCGTGGTATGTATCGTGTTGTGTATGCACGTGTAGTGTGCACGCATGTGTTGCATGTATGCATGTGTGATGGTATGCATGTGTGGTGTGTACACGTGTAATGTGTATGAATGTGTGGTTTATATACATGTGTGGTGTGTATGCATGTGTGCTGCATATGCATGTGTAGTGTGCATGCATGTGTGCTGTACATGCATGTGTAGTGTGCATGCTTGTTTGCCTCCTTTGTCTGTGTGTTTGCGGGTATGTATTTATGTTTGTGTAATTCTGCATATCATCATCCTTATTGTACATGTTTCTTCGCCCTCATCTTCTGCCACGGACTCGAGGTAATGTAAAGTATGTGAAGTGCACTGTTTAAGTCACACTTGTGAGTCTAGACAGTTACGCAGAAGAGGATGAAGAAATGAGCGAACACTGGGATATTGGGACTGAAGATACGGAAAACCCATCGCAGCAACCATCGCGCCTAATCGGCTGTGGCGTGTCAAACCGACAGTGACACTTACATTCGTGCTCTGTTCTTTTCTCCTTGTTAAAGTTCAATGGTTTTTCATAATTTTCCCCAAGACTTTTCTTCACTTCTTTAGAATATTCATGTGGACGGTGATGTCGATGATGATGACGATGGTGATCTTTGTATTTATTCGATTTACAGTGCTTAGGGTGCGTGTGATGATGGGTTTTGCATTTCTTTCGCGAGGTCTCCCTACGGTGTTGACGCCTCATGATCGCACGCGGCACCAGGCACAGAAGAGCCATAAACAAAACGAGCAGAAACGCGCACATGATTGCTGTCAGTAGCTGAAGTTTATCTGAAATAGAACAAGAATGGTTAATCGGTTGATTGAAAAAAGAAATCTTCTATACAATACAAAATAGCTGTTTGTTTTGGTTTCTTCCTTATATGTCAAGTTATTTACCAAATAACTAATATTAAATATCTTCATTATGTATATACTCTAGAATTTTTCTGATTGACTCGACACACTTAGACAAAAACTGGACTAGATCAGTGATTGGCCTGGCTATAACCAATCTGTTTTCCATTCCCTAGCTCCAACAAAGATCCAGTTTCACACGTGCATACCATTTAATGATAATTAATTAATAACTTAATGATAATTAATTAATAACTTTTATTATACTAGTGCACCTATTTGTGTATATGAATGTTTGTGTATATGTAGGTATGTAGGTATACATGTATGTATGCAGTTATGTGTGTTTTACAACAAATCCGTTATTTTTCCAATTAGATCCCATTAATTAACAGTGAGTTGAAATAGTTTTGACACAGGCAACTACATGTTTTACAAATAGCTCAGCATACCTGTGTTCCGAGGAGTTTCTGATGGACCAATACATTCCGTCTCTTCATATATTGCCTGGAATCCAGTCGACGTTGAATTTGAGTCACTCGTAAACTCCACCCACATCAGCGGCCCTCGGCTGATGAAAGCTGGCGGTACCACCCGGCCACAAAACCGGCCATGTGATGCAACGGAGATATTTCGACCTTCTCCTACTCTTATGTAATCACATCCACAGCTGGCTTTTTTACCGCATTGGCGCAGGTCAAAATGTTCGAACGAAAGCCTTACACAGCTGCCAACGTTGACCTGTATGAGCCACATCTTGTGCGTGTTGGTGCCGTAGTGTCTCGGAAAGTTGGGACTGACAAATACTCCTTTGGTTTTGTTTAGCGTTACAACATCGGAAACTGCTGCAATAAAGTAAAATAAGAAAGAATTTGAGGTAAGAACAGCACGGCAATAAGAGAAGGTAATCACAGATGACGCCACGCAAACCATCTTGTTAAAATTTACTGAAGTATAAATTGTCAGTACAAACATGGCTTCCAGTTCTGGTTTGATGTGATGATCACAAATGACGCCACGCAATACATCATGATAAATGGCATTCAAATCTCTTTTGATGCGATGATGAATTTCTCAAGAAACAGCTACCTTAGCAAAGCCCGCTTTCACTTCTTATCCATAGATGAGCAGAACAGTAGTAAAGGAAGCATTTTTTTCAACGCCTGTGAGGAAAGTCAGTCTGACTGCAAGACAATTTACACTTTCAGTACATTTTGCCACAATATATTGCGGAGGACCATCTCTTACGGTATTTCTACTAAGTGATCATAACTGTTTTATAACATTAGGAACGTTACTGTAATATGACAATTTTTTTCTGTTTGATCACTGTTTCGACAAATAAAACAAACTCCTTACCTTTCTTCCCTTTCTTCGCTACGTATACGGCACTAAATCCCTGATATTCGGCCCCCATGTCCGTTTTGAAGCGCACCCACAGGTGTCTCTTGGAGGAGAAAAACGTGTTTACAGCTGTTAAGTCGCAAAAGCGTCCGAGAAGTGGACTCCTCTGGTTGGGACCGTCTCGTATCTCGAGGAAGTCACATCTATAAAAGTCGATATATTTTGTAACTATTCACGCTATTTATAATAGATTATGTTACCAGTTAATCCCTGGATAGTCACGCTTTATGTGATATATGTTGCTTATACTAGTCACACCTTTGCGGTGTGATGTATATAGGTCCTGTAATTTGTATTGTATATCGGGTTATTAGTCACGCTCTATATGATATATGTTGTGTTACCAGTCACACCTGTGTGGTACTGTGATACATTTAAGCCCTGTAAAGACTGTATTGTATATCGTGTTATTAGTACTAGTCACGCTCTATATGATATATGTTGCGTTACCAGTCACACCTGTGCGGTGTGATATAGTATGAAGAAACAACCCTAATAAGAGCCGACACAATGACGTCACCCGGCTTACCTGCAGGAAGTACAGTACTCGACATCGAAGGAAGTGACTGCGAGCTTCACGTGATGGCCTCGTGGCACGATGATGTGGTATGCACAGTCCACCCCGCTGGGGTATTTTGTTGGGAAGTCGGGACTAAAGAACGTTCCTTTCTTCCCTCGAAGAACTCCACTGCCATGACACCGCGCTGGATATCAAACAAGAGAAAGTGATGGTGAATATTTTGAGGGGGATTAAAAGGTATCTAACAAAGTCTTGTTTTTCCTTGTGGTTTGTCCGCCTCAGAGATGTGATATTCATTCAAATATAACCACTCTATATACTGCATGTTTCATGCACAACATTAGAAGATTCCTAATGCCTTCAACAGTTTCTTATTTTCATGGCGTGATTTGATCGCCAGCCTAGTTCAGACTTGTCTTATGGTATGGTGGATCTGTCTATATGCACACCCAAAACAGCAACGAAGTGCTAAATGACAAAAACAACAACACGTCGACTCCTCAACCCCCCCCCCTCCTCCTCCGACTTCCTTCCCCTGCCCTCTCTTCCCCTTGAGTTGTGTTGTTGAGTAGTAAATTCTGGCTTGACGTGACATACCTGAGTAGCACTTGTTGTCAATTAGCACTGCAGCTGAAACGGAAATAATATGAAATGAGTAAAAGAATGCTTTAATTGAATTGTGATCTAGTGACAACAACACACACGAACTAGTTAAAAAACATTTAAGAACCAAACAACTTTGCACTGAGTTGTTTGACCTGGATTGGAAAGTGTTTCACTGTGGTCAGGCTCGAAATCGGAAAGAGCAAGAGTTGGCAAGATGATATTTTTAGTCGAAGAGTTTACTGGTGTAGAGGGTGATCAGGCAAAAGGTAATTCTAAGTTGGGTGAACTGTGTAACTAAACTATATTTGGGGTTCTTTGAGATTTTTAACAGGATCAGATATTCGTTCGTAAACATGTGTACATACATGGGCGGGAATGGATGGTGAATAACATTCTACACTCACACGGATCATTTTAATCAATTTTCGCATAGCTTTTCCAGTTTCACATATGTCCGCAAATTTCGAATTCAGTAAGTAACATGTAGAACCTAGTAGATAAAACACTTATCATTACTGGTATTTATAAAACAACAACTCATTTGATGATTTCGTATTTGATGGATTCGGTTACGATTTTCAAAA
>JANSTR010158939.1:0-17501 GCA_025434805.1 Antipathozoanthus remengesaui
TTTCTTTCAGCAAAACTGACTTTCGAACGCACTGTCATAATCCATGATTACTACTTGTAATAATTAAGAATTATTCCACGAACGCGCGTTGGATATGAGCCTTTAGATAGCGGACGAGGTGCAAAGCACCGAGTCGGCTATCATAAGCTCATATCCAACAAGCGTGATACAACAGTACAAAACACTAGAAAGAAATTTTATTTTCTACTGACTCAAGTTTTTGGGCATTTTGGGGGAAAATTTTCCATGATAAAAGTTGTCAGTTTCCATAATTGGACAAACTTTTACATGATATATGATTTATACCGTGAGTAGAGAGCCAATCAGATTATCAGAAATTCAATATCCATTGTTTGGTATTTAATAATGCGTCTTATTTATTGGTAAAATTATGGGTCCCTAGGCAGAATAACGTCTATTGACCGATCCAGAAACGAAACTTGGACTGGGTCTGTTCCGTGTTCACCCAAACGGTCCCAGAAAGCAACGCTACAAGTACTAATTTTACATCGACGAACAATGCACAGTCATTAGTGAGTACAGTCTGCGGTGTGATTTCCTAATCGTACTGTTTCTTGAATAAAACAAAGTCACACTTATTGTGCAAAAACAATAACGTTCTGCTGGATTGTCTAAAACACTCAGTTGAGCAATGCCTTCTGGGACCGTTTGGGTGGTCAGACCCAGTACTACTTTCGTTTCTGGATCGGTCAAATATAAACCATACACACTTACGTTACACTAAAAAAACTATTATACTTAAAGCCAAGCAGTTCTATTTAGTGTAAAACCACATGTGCATGCGTTTAATATAATGATGAGGTACATCAAATATAAAACTTATAATTAATCCATATTTTTGAAGGGTGTGTGTGTATATATGTGATTTTATTCCAATTTTCATTTTGATTTTATTCTGATTTTCATCTCAATTTGATCAAATGAAATATATGTGGTGAGATAATAACTTGAAGATTCAATAAGTTTATTCTGTAGCAGCCGCTCTTTGGGCGAAGGCTCGCGTAAATTTGCGCTTTGGGGGTTTTCTTTTTGTCTCACCGTCACTGCAGAGGGGAAGGCAGCAACCAGGGGATAACTAGAGAGGATCGGGAATCATGAAAACATCATCCTCGCCACTATCCTTAAAACTGGAAACGCATGAATATGATAGCATCTCCAAATCACACTCGACTCCAGCTGATGTTTCTTGTTACCCTTCGGAACCCTAGCTTTGTAAAAAACCCTCAAAGTGAACGATTGTTATTTTACAGATGATTGATTCGATATATAGTTTTTGTATGAAAATAGCAAACAGTGAAAAAGGAAGCGGTTGTCAGAAAGGAGGCAGGCGGGAACGAGAAACTACTAATTTTTTTTTACTTGGCCTTACAGTTTAAATTTTAAAATTTTGACGACGCCACTTGCAAACCACCTATTGTCCAAGATTAGCTGAACATGCACAGACTTTGGCACACCCTTGAAAGAACAGATGATCAAACACGTGTCGTTTGGCTTCACAATCATTATCATCGTTTAACTACAATTTAAGCTTGCATTGCTTTAAAATGAACGAAAGGTATCACTCAAAATGCTGGGTAGTTGTTCCTCAGACACTGGAGCCTTTCAACTAGCAGAACATGCATTAAATGGAATTGAGCTTGCAGAAATCGATGGTTTCTTTTTGTCCGGTGAAGTGTTTCGAAACCAAACGAAAACGTGAAGCAACAAAGAGCTTTCCTTTTTCAGTTGAAATGAACAATGGAAACCGTAATGAAAGCGACCGAGGTTATTTCGGGAAACTGACGAGAGATTTTATCAGTTGCTCGCAATATCTATTACAAATGATTCGGCAGGGGGAGAGAGAATTTCGTAGATTTAATTCTCATTATATATTTTCTCTTTCTTTCCCAATGAAAGAGCGTAGTTTATGAACAGCTGAAAGCGATGACCAGAGCTGCAATTAATTTATTTATAATCTTCGCTTTGCAGGAATGGGTGCCAAATACCAGTTGTTTTTTAAAAACACGCTTGCTTGAGATATGCCTTCTAATTAACTGACATCGAACTGGTAATGTGTCAGCAAGAAAGTGTCTGACATCACCAAAATTAAAACAAATATATTTTTAGGAAAAACCTAAATAAACCAGGTACTTGTTAGCTTATTTTGAATCTCGTGACAGACGAATACGTGCGTCTTAGAGAAAACATAACAGAACTTGTGGCTCTACTGAATGTCAAATTGAGTAGGCGATATTCTGATTTAGGGTGTCTGAAATCTTGTCTTGTAGCATACCGAGTTGTGAATGGGCGGATAATGCAAACGAGGTCAAAATGTTGCATTCTCTGTTGACACCGTGTTAATTTGAGTTTCAACTGGTTATAACACGCACCTGTTAAATTACTTTAATGTATAGAGAACCTGCTTGAGATAACCATCTGCGGACTCAGAACTCTACAGACCTATAGCGAGACTGGGCGCCTCGGCTGATAACTGGTTTTGATGAAAGCTGTTTTTTGTAGTCCTCTTC
Organism: Antipathozoanthus remengesaui; assembly: GCA_025434805.1. Taxonomy (NCBI): domain Eukaryota; kingdom Metazoa; phylum Cnidaria; class Anthozoa; order Zoantharia; family Parazoanthidae; genus Antipathozoanthus; species Antipathozoanthus remengesaui. The sequence continues at coordinate 2,529 of JANSTR010158939.1, forward strand.
ATCAGAAGTGTTACAAGTTGATCTATTTGGTGCTGCTTAAAAGACACAGTCGTGGTCAAAGAGCGACACCTGAGTGAAAAGATGAACAGACGAATAGATAGACAGTATAAATCAATTTTAGACAAACAGAAATTATAAAGCGCAAGCTATTATATAAGCGGAATAACCATGCTTTTATACTTGAACAAAGTTTAATAACAGTCTCGAGGCAAGCTTCTTGTCTTGGGACTCGGTTAATCTGATATTTGTGTCAGATACAATTTGCCCAAATTAATGTTATTAGACTGAAATTGTCTAAAAACAATCAAAAACAATGAGGTTTATCGAATGATTTTCGGATGTTGTTATAATTAGACAACTTGTAAAACTTTTTAGTCGGGCCGAGATACCAATTTTGAGAAACGAACCCAATGTCGTCTTTTTCCAGTTCACACTGACATAAAGATTGCATTTCTTTGATTGTTTTAATTGATTGTGAAAACTAAACAGGCATGTTTATATGCGCATATCCGAGAATTCTTATGGCTCCATTGAAAATCCTTCTCAGATGTACTCAGAAGTTATGGCAGCAGTTGGTGCCTTAATGTTAAAGTATTGTTTCAAATCACAAATATTTCCACCGTCAAGTCTTTGAATTTGATAATGGTATCAACATGTAAAGCATTAACACATGTGACAAGGCAAACATTTCGAAATCATGTAAAAAGTTTTAGCTGTTCTGTCTGCTTCAACAAACAATGACAGGAAACAATAGGCATTTAACAACCAAGCGATGACGTCGAGTCCAGCAATAACATTTTTGGATAAAGAGACATATCGTGCACTTTTCGGTAATCTTACTTTCTTAGGGAAAGCGGGCTAGTATTTTCTAATTTTTTTCGTTTTAATACAAAAGCCGGGTATTCGTCCTTTAAGAAACACGATCATTGTCTTGTCTCAAGTGAGAAGTGTTATTCGGTACAGGTACCTGTTCCACACGTGAAACAACTATTTTATTCCTCGCTATGATTAAAGTCGGTGCTGCATTACCGAGATATGGCCTTGGAATTTCAGGTCAATCAAAAAAGGAAATTATTTTTCGTATTCCTTGTGCGACGATCGAAGCCTGCAAGTCAGGGGTAAAAGAAATGTAATGAAAACATCCCAGGGTTGACAAAACAATTTTCCGCGCCGTGATGTTGGAAGAAATTTGACGTTTTTCGTCGAAGCATCTTTCAGCTAACGCTCGAAACGTCAGCTTCCCTCCAGCCTTACGGCGCGGAAAATTGTGTGTCAACACTTGGGTGATTTGGTTATAAATACATTTTACCTATCCGCCAACGTATCATGCAGTCAAAAGTTTAAAAAAAAATTAATTTACTGAGGATTCAAAGAGAGAAACGAGAACCGTTTTTCATCTAAATCCCCACGTGGAAAACGATATCAAGTTAAGTGAACCAAAAATCTGGAGCACTGCAGTGGGTTTTAATTTAGAAGCAAATGTAATCACAGCATATTTACAATTGTGCACACAAGTCAAGAACGATTCACATAGATCAAGCAATAGAAATACGGCAAAATGTTTCAAACTCTAGTTCAATATTGCGTAACTACAGCTCATTAGTCTTCTCGGCCACCAACATCAACATAAAAGGAAAGCAACGGTGCTAATTTGTTAGCCTCACATTTTAACTTTGTTCTAAGAAACTTCAATGTGAACAGTTGTGCTCAATCACTGCGCAATACTTTGTCTCAACAAGGAATAATATCTCCCTCCCCCCACTCGAAACAAGAGACAATGTCGAGATAATGTAGAGGAATCTTTATTATCAAGCGAATTCAATGACAGTGCTCCATTGATATCGGCAAAGTTTAAGTCTCTATTGAGCCCAGTGTTTTATAAATTAATTTATTTGAAGACCGTATATTTAAGAGAATAATAAATATTAACTTATACTTAAATAATCCGTCCAAGTCAAAGTTCACATTTTACAATCTTGAAACATGCTTCCATATACATTTTCTTTTTCTTGCAGCTCGGTTTAATACTCCATCACATTAAAAGGAGAGAGCTTGTCAAGTAACGTCTGCTTTGTCAAGACTCGTCAGTGCCCAAGTCTGTTTCGTTGGATTAAATTATAAATAAGTTTGTTTTTGACAAGAAAGCGTCATAGTTTATAAATACAGAATATATAGATTTTAATATACAAAACTGTGACACAGCTGGACCAAACTTATCCTTCGAACGAATTAAGTCAGATAACTATGGCCGACACGACCATCTCAAAGAAGCAACGGCCAGAAATAGGAGCAAACTAGAGCAAACCGGAGCAGCTAGATTCAAGGACTCAATGTAAACTGGAAAAATGAGCAACCTGCAAACATTTACTAGTACCATCCAGAATGAAAGAAAAGAAAAATTAAATGTTTTTGCTTCTCATTGTGTAGATTTGTATAGTTTAGTAAGTAAGCTTTCTTCAAACAAACTCTGAAACTGGTTCTGGGCGCTTCATTCCTGCATCGCAGGTGAAGTTGACACACAACAAAGCACAACAAAGGACAACAAAAGGCTTTTGTAGAACAATAACACATTAAGAACATGTGAACAAGATCAACCGTTGCTGGCCGTTGCTGTTCGAGAGAATTACTGGTTGTTGAATATACTGATTCTATCTTCCCGATGTATGATATTACAATTATACCTCATTACTATTAATAAATTAAACTTTTTTTCTCTTTCGAGGTTCGAGTTTTATATTTTTGAATAATTAAGTTTATATAGTGTATGTGGGTGCCTGTGCACCACCAACAAGCTTATACTCTTTAATATCACAGTACAAGTATGTGAATACGCAATTGAATATGGAAAAATATCACTACCTTTCCACATTAACAAGTTGAACCAATTAGTAGTAGTTGCCGGAGTCTTTCAAGACTTTGAACTGGCTCGATTTCCCTTCATGTTCAATATAACATTTAAGTGTTGTTCTTGTAAGTACATTCTAATTGTCTTTGTTATCAATATTTTCAAAGACTACAGTCCCTTGGGGCAGCCATGGCCGCCAAATGGCAGTGTGAGACTGCGGAACTGATTGCAAAAGCTGTGCTTCTGAGAAAACCAATCCACGTTTCTCATAATTTCTCATACCTCTGCTTCTGGCTTCGAGCACCGTGTTACCAAATGTCATACTTGGTGTTGGTGAGGGGGGTGGTGTGGGGGGCCAGTAATGCATACCGTTGATATTGTAGCATTCGTCCACACTGCTGGCCACCGGGCCAAAATGTCCGCTTGGTTTGGCATACACTGGAGCAGGCTCGCTTGAAGCTTGGAGAAATTGGCAGCACGAAGCCAGATGCGTCAGAAGGCTTTCTTTCAGATGCAGATTACTGTCTTTCTCGTTTTTCAAGAATTGGATAACTCGACCAGTGCAGTCATTGAAGCCCGCTCTGTATTTGCACAAAGCATCCGACGTCTTTTCACTGACACAGTGGCGACCTGTTGGCGTGGTGGACAAAAGTATGCGCCTTTAAAAACCTAAATATCGCCCAACTGGACACCAGCAATTTTATTAAAATACAATTTGCTGCAGTCACGTGGAAGTTTTCATTGCATAATTAAGGAAGCGAAAAATCACAAAATTTCAAATATTTATATTACCTGAAATCTTGTGGTCCCGCAGCATCTTGAGGTAACTAACTGCCATTTCTAGGATTTCGGCTTTCTCCATTTTCTGACTGCACTGATCGGCCTGGAGACGGAAACAAACGAGTAAGAATTGAGTGTTCGCAAGGATTCGCGTGGCGCGTGTTTTTCAGTGCTTATTAAAACTATCTGCTAATCCTCTAAATTGACGCTACAATACTTCTGTGCATACAAAACGAGACACTGATGTTGTTGGCGTTTCCAAAATCCAAGCCAAGCTTGTTCTACTTACATCCTGATACAAGGCGCTGAATACAAGAGTCTTCAATTCTTCAAGGCTGTTGTTAATTCTTGCACGTCTCTGCCTTTCAAGTTGGGGTTTCGTCGACTGAAGAGAGACCGATAGTTTGACATGATAAACTTTCACTGAATGAATGAAACTTAAGTAAAACTCAAACGCAACACAATTGGAAGAAGCAAACTTACTTGATGTCTGCGGGTTTTGGTAACGCGCTCAGCCATATTGCAGCAAGAGTTTGAGTTGACGATGAGAGAAGCCTTTTTCCTTCCGCTTTTTAAGATCGTTGTGCTTCGCTTCAGCCAGGCGAAGAAATGAAGAGAACCGAAGCGAGGACTGAGCTTTTATTGACAGAATTTCACGAGCTCATTTCAATGCCTTCTCGCTTAGGGATAAACCCTTAACACATTTTCAGCAAATCAGAACGTGGCGCTGGCTCATGTAAATTACTCACGCTAATTGACGCACGCGAGCCATGTCGCATGGCTGCGATATCGTATGTGACAAGGGGGTGTGAGCGTGTCTAGCATGCCTCCTATTGGCCCATCGCGTGTTGCTTGTGGTGTCACGTCCTCCGCTATTTCAAACTATTCTTATTCTTATTTTTTTTTCGCGTGGGGTCACTCTTGGTTTATCACGCTAATTGCTTGGTTTGTTCTCGGGAATGAAGAAAGTTTTAAAATTCCAATGGGTAAACCCTATATTGGAATAACTCGTCAAGAAATCTTTGCAAGGCTAAACTGAAAAAATCGGGATTGTCGTATTTGCTGAAAAAAAATCAACTGAAACAGAATTTGGTTTTCATCCAGGTGGCGTATGCTAACTGATTCGAACAAACGCAACTCGGAAATCGCGCTTGCTGCGGACTCGGTGCCGGTGCGTGGCTTGAGTGGTTCCCATTCTTGTATAAAAGACAATTAAGAATTTGATTTGCCATTTCTGCAGCGATTTCAGTCTTTATCTTGCATTCAAATTTACCTTGACATAATGGTTGCTAACAAGATTAGACTCTCCGAGCAAACGAAAATCCAAAATACCTTACAAGCTACTAAAACACCACTTACATTTTCCATAACTCTTTCAAACAAACTTAACTCTATCCTTGGCAGTTCCAAAGTTTTCAGTATGCAAGATTGCTCATTTGACAGGCGTAAGGAGTGAAGGCGGGTCTCACTCATGGAATTTTTCTCTTTTTGTTTCTTTTAACACCTTCTTTTGTTTCTTTACGCAATGAATATTTTCTTGCTGCGAAATAATTCGTGCAGTTTCATCCTAAAATGTGAATGCTCATCAAAGGAACATTTTGCTTGTCAGCAATGCAAGTTGATGAAAAGATAGCGGCTAACAACTCGATCTCTTGTGAAGTTGCGCAAGCTTCAACACTGAACGTCATTTCATCGAAAGTCAATAAATTTGTTTCAAAAGATATTAAAAGAGGTAGCCTCAGAAATGAATATATGGCATTTGTTATTAACTGGACTTATCACAAACTCTGCTGGTACACTCGTACACTCCCGCATTTCAAAGTTAAAATTACATGCTCAAAGCGCCTTTCACTAGTAGGTGGAAAATGGGCAAAATACCGGAAGACTAACTTTGGCGCCTTTATAAATTGATGTGCAAAACAAGGTTCGAACAGCACTTGCTGTGAATAAAAGGGAATGAAAGGGAATGTGTCAGTCTTTGAGTGTAACTTTACATCGCGGAAGAAATGCAAAACATATCCCTGAGACAAGCTTAATTTGAAGCGACCGGCGATTGCCGAACTATAAGACGATAATTACTATCTACAAGACAATAGCAGTTGTTTTATGTTATGTAACGAAGAGTTTGCTTTTTTCTAAAATTTTTTTCCGTTTGTTATTTATGCCATGCAAATCCGAGAAAAGTCTGCAGTGGTTAGAATTACAATTCAAAACGCAGTAAGCTTACTGATTATGAAAGCAGGCGCAATCTGACAAGCGATTTACAGATTATAAATGTCCCAGTTGCAGGAACTAATAATTTCACCTTTGTCGGCATGGCATACATTGGGGTAACCTTATTGATTTGAGTCGGCGTTTTCAACAATAACGAGTCCTTGCGCAACTTCCTAGCCATTGTATGTCTGCATGTTTGTGTGAGATTCGGTATCATTTTATCATGCAGCAGCGGCCGATTAGCAATTGTTATTTTCGAATCTAATACATGTATTTTTCATTATAGTTATTGAAACAAAGGTTTTATTAGTATCACTCTTTTATCAATTCATGTGTTGGGAAGCTAAAAATAGCTGGTCAGGTTTTCATACGTCCATTTCACCAGAACTGAAGAACTGGAGAACTTTATTTATTATGAAATATAGTGTTTTTCCGACTGCGCTCACTCGTGAGAGATATCATCAACACTCGAAGGTAAAATTCGTATCTCCGCGTGGCCATGTAATATCCTCTATTTTTTATGCTGTAGAAGAGGACAAATAAAAAAACATTCGTTGGGATTTCGTAAACAATACATGTTTATGGATAGTTTCTGTGTTGAACGAGTGGCAATGGGAACGAGTGCGAATGTGCGAATGGGTGTCTCAGTGTGAGAATGGGTGTCTCGGAGGCGAAACAGGGTGTCTCGGTGTGCGAATCATAAGTCTCAATGTGTCTCACTGTGTGAGTGGGTTGTAAATTGTGTTTTATCGGTTTATACCGTGAGGTTCTTCTTTGAGTGCCGCACGCTAAACATATTTAAGCGCCACCAATGAGTGGGACAGCCAGTGAGCCTGCATTAATTGCAGACAACCTGTCAGCGGTCACCAAAATATGGTAAAATAGCAGCGGTTCATCGGTGTTGTCAAATGATCGAGGAACAGATCAACCTTATAATTATATGGGAAACAATCGGAGATGATCAAACAGCACGCGCGTGTATCAAACACGCACTTTGATTGGCTAATGGTCGAAAGATGCAAGGACAACCGGAAGCGTGGAGTGTTTTTCAACTTCTCAAACTGTTTCGACCAGAGATCGAAGTACAGGTGCTTTGATTGGCTTATGTTCAATTTCCTTTCTATTCCACAGGGTACCAGAAAGCTGGATGAGGTAAAAAGTGTGTAATTGCAGGATACGTGAACACTGTAATTGATTGAAGTGATTGGTGATTGGGAAAAGAGGCCCATTTGAAGTTGGCAGAGCGCAACTCAATGATTCGGTGATCCCACCTGCACTTTGCAGCTGACAGCTGGGAATTAAGCGCCCTCAATTCACTCATGCTTCAGTGAAAATATGATAAGATTCGTATTGGCGAGTCACTGGTAGGCATGCTTATCAGAAAAATAAATTCAACTTCTTTTATCTTTGCTCTATTTAAAATTAACGTTGTTTTCCGTTGTAAAAGGCTGGGTCAAATGAGCATGCTGACAAGTTGGTCAAGGGAGTTGGACACACTGACTATCATGCAACGTCAAACTTGCACGAGAGTTGCGTGAGTGATGAGAGTGGGCGAGGCAAAAACCCGTATTTCTGAACACGATCAGGGACAAAGTCGAACAGTGTTGGCGCCCAAACGCGAGTAAGAACAATAGCGATAGTTCAACCCAACTTCCAGACAGACGGAATTCTCATAACCGTTTAATGGCCTTTTATAATACGAGTAGCGAATGGTAAATTCGAGACTCACCGAGACATGAGACACTTGAGTTAAAATCATAAACCGAGACTCTAGCTTTTTCATGAAAGCGAAGACCAAGACTTCCAGTAGGATTGCAACAAATAAACGAATCTGATACTCAAGTCTGCAAAATAAAAGTGCCTATCAAAGCTGCAAAAGAAAAAGTGCTCTTGAGTCACTCTTGACTTGAGCTCTCTTGATGAATTGACACATCAACTATTACCCTGCGAGCAGAGGCCTTTGAAAGGACTGTGATCGCAGGGTAATCAACTATGTACTAATATAATTATGTTGTTTGATAATTTTATATAGAAACTAAAGAATAACCTGTCTTTTAATAATAAGTCTAGTACTAGTAATCTTTCACATTCCTTATTACCTGCTACACTTCCATACTGACTTGCGCAGTGACTATATATGATCAGTACGGCAAAAAAAAATCGAGACCGGAAGAACGAGTGTCACTTGTATTAAAACACGCTGAGTACACTGAGATTTCCTCACTTCGACACTGAACCAGTATTTTGCTAGACTAGTTTTTAGGTACCATTCGCCACCCCTTTTAAATCCATGCTTTAAAAAGTCCGGATCGAATTTTTAAATATCGCTGACAACTGCTGCCAGCCCACTGGTGCGTCCCTTTCTGATGAAAAGGTCAGCGGTTTCTTGTTCATACCCACAAGGAATTCTGGGATATATTATTGGAGGGCAGAAAATGGCGGTAATGGTCAAACAAAATTTAAACAAGTTTATTCAATATTTTTGATATGAAAATGTAAAGATACGGCTTTGGGAGGCCGTGTGACAACAGGCCAGCAACTATAATGTCAGATGGTACTAGACTTGCGTCAGCTGGCGAGAATATCAAAATATGGGAGCTGCCGGAATTACCATTGGTAAAAACACTTAGCCATCATTCACAAACAGTAGGATCGATTTGTTGGAATCATAACAGTATCCTTGTGTGTAAAATGGTGGACCAAGATCTCATAAAATTATAAAGATTTACATTAGAGTATAGTTATTGTCGGATAGGAATTTTTGATATCAAAATTTTCTTGTGATTACGTCTTCCACAAACCATTTTCTAAGTTTTCTATTTTTACTGATGCAGTGATCGATACACCTGGTGACGCTCTGGCAGACTTTTTGGCATGTGTTTTGATGACAATATATTGTTGTAGTTGTTAAAGTACCCAGGAAATATGTACTTTTTATTTTTAACTGAGAGAATTGTGTTATAAATCTGTGAATGTGATTGTCGAATGTAAGTCTATGTAAATTGTAATGCAAGCAATTTGTTGTTGTGCAATAATTCTTGAAGATATTTTAAATTTTTTATCCTATACGTGTTATAGTCATTCAGTCATCACCTTAAATTCAACATTGTGTGAAATTACGATTGACAAAATATCAAAACAGCAATGGTCGTTTCTATGTATAATTATTCACTTAATAATTGAAGTTGGTTTTTTTTGCACATTTCGTTTAGTTTTCAGGCTAAGTGTTTTATAGTGATACAAAAGTAGTTTTGATAGACTTAATATCAAGAAACAAGAGGCAAGGGGAATATGACGCTGTATTGGTCAACAATATTAATATTAAAGTTAAGAATGGCAGTGTATCCATGAGATATATAGTAACATACTCTGGTAATTATTGATTGAATTAAATCTTTGAGTTCCACTAGACTGACCATTGCATCAATGAAAAATACACATAGTTTCTATATTATCTGTTTTCTTTTTGGTGTGAGATAAAAAAAACTGTTAGTAATCACATCTTGTAAGATTTACTGAGCCAAACAATGAAGAAACAAAGAGAAACTTTTTTTTAATTTTTATACTGGCACACAGCAGAGGTCTCCATCATCTGAGAAAGACTTCTGCCCTTGGTAAATAAACTCCGCCATTTTACTCTTATCTCCTTAACCTTGTGTTTTTGTTTTGATCTGTAAAGGCAGCCAGCTGTGTCCATTAGTGTTATCCCAGGTAGCATGCACTTGAAATTTCATTTGCTTTTCACATGTATCTCTTTAAAGTGGCCAGTAAAGAGCAACTGCTAAATAAATGTATTCTTATTGTTGCCCTCTATCACGTACAGAGTGTGCAACAAATTTTGGACTGTCAGTAGTTTAAACTCCTTTTTAAATTGGTCAGCAAACAACGAAAACTAGTAAAAAGAATTACAATAAACTTGAAAAGGTGACAAGTTTACTTTACTATTTAAGTTATGTTCTAAGTCAGTTCCACAGATAGTTACTGTATTGTTAGATCAAGGTATGCATGCAGTTGAACATCAAGTTAGTTTACTATTAAACTCAAGGCAGTTGGGTGGTTAAAGATTTCAATTTTAGAATAAATATTACACCAGAGGTTTTATTAGAAGCTGGTTACTGGTGATTTATCACCAGCTAGTGATCCTCAAACTGCTGGCTACTCAGCTTGAGAACTTTTACAAAGTCTGCTTTCGAAACTTTAACCAAAGCCACCTACTGTACTATTTCAATGTGGCCTTAGTGAATCACTGTCACACTGTATCGTTATTATTTTGCATTGATGCATTAATTGGTCCTGTCTACCATCTATTAAAATTGTAATATTATGTCCTACCCCCTCCGTAGTATGTTGCTAACAGACAGTCACAACAGCTGAACAGCTTCTATCTATTCTTTTATCATGTTGAAATAACAGCAATTAAATATTATTATTATTATTACTATCCTCTTCAGTCTGAGTGAAGTGTTGTATGACTGAGTGCCAAGTGGTCACAGTGAATTCTTTAAGAAAATCTTGCAAGGGCAAATTGAAGCTTGAGAGTTTTCTTGTTACTTAGTGCAGCAAGAAGATCATGAATACAAAATATTAGAGTCTTGGACCTTAATATGGTTTGCACAGATCAGTGTCTGGCTAGTGCTGCATTGGGAGATAATGTGGTTGTTACATACATGAAAGGAAATGGATTCACTACCACTGAGTTGGACAGTGGGGTAAGTTGAAATCTCTTGATTAATATCAGCAGTTCAGTTAATGTTATATCCAGTTAGTACTTTGTATGGTGTCGAGATCCAGCCAGCTTCATCAAGTTTTCTGATTAGAACCACACAGTGGTTTCTCAGTAGAAATTACAAAGAAAAGCAGGTATGATTGACTGCCAATTCAACCGACTATAGACCACAAGCTTTTGGCTTTATTGCCTTCTTCATCAGATTTTACAGTATAGCTTGACTGTCCAGCTGTTTTTGTGCCATTGGACTGAGTGCATTAACTAATTAAAGTACAAGTTTATATTCCTGGCCTAATTAACAAAAATAAATGTTGTAGGTCATTGGCATGCCTGAAGTAGGCAATAAATCTGAAACTGGTTGGGAGAAAGCTTGTTGTGCTCTGTAATCGGTTGGATTGACAACTTATCATACCTGCTTTTCCTTGATTTCTACTACTATACTGCTTTAATTAGAAATGAGTGAAACAACTCATGCGATCCAAAACAAATGACAGGTAGTTTCATAATCCTCCTTATTTTCCCTGCAGTGATTAAACAAAAATTTCCCCCTCTTACATGGGGATATAATAATTACACAAAACCCCTAATAAGTTGTCATATATACATGGGGATATAATAATTACACAAAACCCCTAATAAGTTGTCATATAATGAGGATATAATAATTATTACACAAAACCCCTAATAAGTTGTCATATATGATACATGGGGATATAATAATTATTACATAAAACCCCTAATAAGTCGTCATATATACATGGGGATATAATAATTATTACACAAAACCCCTAATAAGTTGTCATATATACATGGGGATATAATGACTCATGACCACCAGAACAGATCACCGTTAATCTGACAACTGGGCTACAAGGCCAGATGGGAGTTGGCCATCATACATGTGCAGACTGTACAATTCTGGGGTACTAACTAGTAAGGTTTGGAAGCTGAACACTATTAAACTGATATAGTGATACACCCAGAGTGGTGAGTGAGGGGGTAACCAGTAAGGTTTGGAAGCTGAACACTTAATAAACTGATATATGGTGATTTAATTGTCTTGAATTGAAAGTGCTCTGCAAATTACCCGATACAAAGTTCTTGGCATTTTGTTATCAATGTCAACTACAGGGAACTATGCAGCAGGGGTAGCTATAGGGTTTTAGCTGCCCCAATATATTTTCCAAAGTTTTTCTGAAAAAGGAGTATCTTTTTAGATCATGCATTAGATTAACAACATAAGAAATTCTTATTGCCGGATATAACTTTTTAAAAGCTGAATTTTTGACTGATATTGTAGTTACATTGTTCGCAAGGCTATAAATCCTAAAAGGGTTTACAGTACAAAAGGAACTTTTCAAAGATTTGAACAGCTCTTACTTAACATCATGTCTATTGTGCAAAAGTAAAAACAAATGGGAAAAAATGGAGTTGTGCCTTTTTTACTGGTGATTGACAAAATGTGAAGCATTTTCAGAGTCTCGATATTTCAAAATTTTCCAAAGGAGCATTGCCCAGACCCCTAGAAAACTTACTAGCAGTCACAATCAAAAAAATGCTGTGCGGTTTCTGAACTATTTCAATGTAATGTTATTTTGTTTTAATTTTCCAGGCAGAGCAAACGTGTGTAGCGTTTAATTCCAATTCCCGATATCTTCTGACTGGTGGAAAAAGTAAGATTCTCAGTGTGTGGGACCTAAAGACAAAAGTTGTGAAGAAAACATACAAGGTTTGTAATTACTGAGTGTTGGGATTTATTTATTATTATTTGAACACGTAATTGTAGACACTGCTGCAGACAAGTATTACCATGAATCATTAATTTTGACTCAAATGCCTTTAGCATTACACAGAAAAGGTAAATCTTTAAATCTCCAAGCAGCCATGTAAGTACACAAGTACTTTATATTACACAAACACCAAATAAATGAAATGTTAAACTAGTTTAAAACTATATAATGTGTTTTTGTGTTTCAAAAGACACAAATGGTGTGATTTATTATTAACTGTACAAAGTGCGAACTATCTTTAAATAATTTATAATATAGCACAAGGGTATACTGACTGCGTTGTAACATATCCGTACATGTACATGTATGTGTTTAGACTTATGTTGATCCTGGGGATCAGTGTCCGCTTCAATTTAGCAGACCTAAAGTTAGATATCTACATGTACTGCTTGGCACTGAAAATAAGGAGATTTTGTTCAAGCACGTTTTGTAGCTGTCTTTAGGTTTTGTGGTATTTCTGTTTCATTTATGATAAATCTTAATTTCTCCATCAAAACAGCAGCAAAATGGGACACTTGTTTCTCAAGTTGTGAATGGAAGGAGGTGAATAGTGGTGGATGTTCACCTTTAATCAACCAATCAGATCATGCAAAAGTGTTATTCACTTGTTAGGTTTTTTCTAACTCATATTCTTATTCAATTAAATTGTTCTACAGGGCGTATTTATAAGTTAATAGGGCCATTCATTCAAGAGAAGTTAGTCCCTGCTAAGCTAGTACATGACTTATTTTAGATGAGAATTTGATCCGTCTTTATAAGCAGTATCGAGTTGAAGGCAAGTCGTACTTGAGGTAAGAACAGCTCAAACCCCTGGTTTAGGATAAGTCACGGCTAACAGTGGTCGTTATATAATGCTTTCTCGCAAGTATATTAAACAGATATAGACTTGTGTTAGACATGAACACATCATTTATACAAGCAGTTTGCGTCTAAATGTGGGACATGCCTTAACTAAGTCATGACTGACTGACTTCTCTCGTATAAATGGCCCTAACATTATACAATTATACTGATAGTTACCATATTTATTCTAATTTAGGCATTACCTGACCAAATAATTTCTGTTTTCATTCTTTTTAAAGCACCCCAGTAAAAACAATTATTTTTAGTGCAGGGCTCCAAGCTTGTTTTTTATTTTGGGAGCACTTATGCCACCAGTTCTAGAATTTTAGGTGCACAGCTAAATATCTTAGTCGTGCAGCTAGAAATCTTCGGCGCACCATAAAAATTTTGCAACACAGAAAAAAACCATAAAAGCAATCATCAACCTTTATTACCCTGTATTTATTTAACAAAGTTAGTTTTAACACAGAAAGTAAACATATGTTCCTGAAGTTGCTAAATGTAGCACAATACATTGTTAAGCCTAGAAGGCAATTCTGAATCCTTATCCAAGATGCTCTTAGACTCAGCGTAACTGTCATCAACTGAAATTAATTGGTTAGGCCACTGTGTGTAGGCGAAGTATGGCCTCCTAGGTACCTCTCCACAGCTCAAACACTTGGTTACTGCTGGTGTTGGGTTGAAGATTCCACCTCAGGACCCTCCATACTAATGCGGATCAAACCCTCTGAATCATGTGCCAAAGTTGTAGGTTGGCTAAAGAAACGTTCAAATTGTTAGGGCCATTTATCGAAAGCTGTACTTACCTAGTTGTGCTTGGCATAAAAAAATCAGTCACTTTTCCTGTTTTTTTCTTACACATCCGGCTCAAATAGATAAAATAATAAACTGATATTCAGCTTTCAAAACTTTTTCACAATGTGACATGTACATGTAGAATGCACCGAAGCTTTCACAGGTCAGTTTTTGAGTGCATGTGGACATGGCCAGGGGAACACATGGGGCTAGCGGGCTGGCACTAATTATAAAAGGCCTGTGGAACAGCTTCACGAACATGTATGTGATACATGACATGAAAAATAATATGCACTCAACCAAAACAAAACAAGGAACATTCAGAGAGTGCAGAAGAAGACAAAATTCGTGACAGCTAAGAATTACAACTTAGTGAGGTAATTTCATTTTTTCAAGGTAAACATTTTGTTTATTTTATCAGAAGCGTACATAAGTGAACTACTGAAGAGATTATGAGTGATGTCCAGTCATGCTCAACAGTTTAGTCTAGGAGCACATTGTGCGACTACCTATGATATTTTAGGCACATTTTGAAAAGTTTAGTCACATATGCGACCAGCTAGTCGTGAGCTTGTAGCCCTCTAGTGGTGCTTAAATTCTATAATTTTTACATTTCTGACTGTTTGTATGTTTGTATACCATGAGTAAAAACAGTTTGTTTGATCTGCAGCTCATTGTTGTTAAGTTTGCTGAATTCCTTTTTTCATTTGCAAACTTAAACAAGTAATATGGATAAGCAGTGTGAGATCATGAAGAAAGAACAAAACCTTGCTTGGGTGGAAGTTCGACAATTTACCCAAGGCTTATGATTTTGGACATGCAAATTCATCATTTTAAATCATCATCAACAACAACAACATAACTTTATTTACCCATTAATAAATATTACAGCAGAGAATAATAAAAATGAAAGTTTCATGGAAGGAGGGTACTGGCTTCCTGTAATAACCATAAGGGTTAAAGTACCAGGAAGTCAGACC
>JANSTR010158940.1:0-10197 GCA_025434805.1 Antipathozoanthus remengesaui
ACCAACACCCATTATGGTATAATTTTATAAATGGAATATTAATATTTCTAATATATTTTTTTACCAACAGAAATTTGTTTCCAGACAAGCATTAAATGGTCACATTCGTGTACATGGAGGAAGGTAATTTCTTTGTTCTGAATGCATTTCATTTGGTGAACCTATGATTTCTGTGTCAACTGTTCCATGAACAAGAACTGGTCAAAGCAATATATTAATGAAATATGTGAAAAGGGGCAGGCTGAGGAGCAAGACTAAAATGGAATTCAGGAGTAAATTGTGAAAACAATTCTCATTCTTACCGGTGTTCTCGTTGCTGTGCAACCAACAATGGTTTATTGCGCAGTCACAAGTTTTGAGTTTTAAATTGTCAAAAACAACTGGAAATTATATATCATATCTAACTAGTCATGTTATAAATTTTTGTTTACTTAATTTATTAACAAACAATTCTAAAGAGTTGCTGGTAAAGAAAACATTTGTTTGAAGAGCATTCATTACGACATTTTGGTACATGTTGCTAAATATTTATACCAAACTGTTATCTTTAATATAAGCAGATTTGTCATTATAATTATTAGTATTCAACAACAGGCTGTTTGGTTTTTGAATAATTATCGTTAACAGGCCCATAGCCAGGATAAAATTTCAACCAAGGCAGTATTGCTATCAATTTGGCCAAGCGAATTTAGAAATTTTTATTCCTAGAATCTCTGAAAATGCACCAAATTTACAAAATAAGCATACACATTCAAGCGGTACAAGACACTTTTTTACCTGAGCTACTCAGCTTTGCATGTGGATCACACAGATCTCTGTTTTACCAGTTCGAATTATTTTTCACATTTATCTTATAAGCCACACAGATCAACCCCAGCCCAAGAGTAGCTTATCATTTCTGTGTACTAGAAGAAAAAAAGGCTCTTGTTTTGCTACTTTAGCTTAGATTACCGTTGACACTGCTTTAAGTATCTACTGCCACAAAATAACTTTTTCTCCAAAATAATTTAACTTTTTAAAAAGAAAATCAAAATATCAACTGAGGCGAGTGCCTCAGTTTGCCTCAAGGTGGCTACGGGCCTGGTTAATAGCAAGGCTAGGGTTAGTTATCATTAATAGCAAGACTAGGGTTAGTTTTTGTTCATAGTTTGCAAAATATTATGGTGGATGTAACAGTTTTTTTAACAGTGAGCTCATTGAGTTGTTTCTCACAGTTTATTCTCCAACAGTTTTATGAAGCCAGAACCACGAAAGAGAAGTCGAACTCCAGCAAATTCATCCACAACTACATCCAGTGATTCAGTTCCTCCTATAAAGAAGCGGCGAACCGCTCCACCAGCTCCACCCCCTGTTAACCCAGCTGACCCAGATGCCCCTCTGCCAGAATATGCATGTAAAGTGTGTGGCAGGTGAGTTGGTGTCCATTACCCATTTGAATTGCAGCTCAAAAATTGCAAGGATACTTGGGATTTTAGTTGAAATGTTCTAGTCTCTTTGGCTAGTAAAACACAGGGTTAGAACTGTGTAACCTAACATTTGTGGTTTTGAGGTTTGAGGAGGGCGAGGGTGGGGGGAGAGAATCAGTCAAACTTTGAAAGATAAAGAGATTTTGGGCCATTGATATTTTGCCGGCCTCAGGCAGACACAAATTGTAATTGGAGAGAAAAGTGGGGACAGAATTTCAGCCACCTATTGAATTTGACCAACGTCAAGGTAAGTGTATGTACAGAAACGATAGAGAAATGGACTTTACTAGGGAGTTTATTTTGCTACATGTATTGCTGTATTATATCTGTAACGTTGCTTGTGTGTTTCTTCTGCAGAATATTCCACAAAATCAAGAGCCGTTCCGCACACATGAAAACTCATGTTAAACGACCAGATACCCATGATGACGGAAAGAACAGTGCTGTCATCGTAAAAGCTCACTAAATGATTATACAGTTACCATATATATTATAAACATATATTTTTGTAAATATGGCTCCATTGTTAATTTATTGTAATTTATTATCTAAGTTGCCATGTTTTTAGATTTCACAGAAAAAAAACTGGTGATATTTATAATTGTTAATAATGTATTGCCACAACAGAAAGGCACTAAAAGTTGCATAGGTGGTATTACTGCTATGTAGTCATTTCAAAGTATTTCAGACGGTAGTTTAATCTACACTCCATTTTTTATGATCTGTCTAGCTATCAGACCTTCTAAAATCTGATACTAACGGATTCTATGGTTAGGACACGTTCAAGGGGAACGTTCGTGTAATGTTAAAAAAGTGAAAAAGGGGGCTAGAATGCAGTAATATTTTACGTTAATCAGTATTAGGAATCAGTAACACTTTGCGAAACTAAAGGCCGAGGATTTTAATGCGAGTGAAAATGGATAAATCAGGCATGGTACTGCTATTTTCATTGCGTCTCTAGGGTGGCAGTTGTAAAGAATAATTTGAAATGTTGTTTTGTGTTTGGAGAGAGAAGCAAACATCCATGAAACTATGAATGCACGCAGTAGGTTGGGAATCACAAAGAGTTGCCCTGGGCGAATGCTGGATCTGCAACCTCCTGCGTGCAATTGCATTCAAAGCTCGCTGGAAGCTCGCACTCTGTTTACCATTTTTATTCTAATATCGCTACATTGGTTCAGAACAGAAAAAGACCACTGGAACATCAGATTTTTTACGTTCGCTAATTTCCTATATAATGAGATATTACTGACCTGTTAGGTATAAACTTTGAGTCTTGCCCTAATAGCATTGGGTAAGTGTCCCGAAGACAGTGAGCTGTGCTCATGATTTAGAATTTGCCATTTGTGGAATAGAAGTGACAATATGGGGCAAAAAAAAACAAGACTTGCTGCTGTGCAGTAGATTGTGGTAAAACACCACTAGCATTATGACCCCAAGAACACAGATCAGAATTAATCGAAATCAAATATTTGTGAAGTTTTTGACTTTGCAGATTAACTCGAAAATGTGGCATACAAATTACACCTTATTTTTCATAAGAAAACAATTTTGTGGGTGGAAAAAAAGTGATGGGTTTTTTCAGTATATTTATTTTTTTAGTCTTAGGTTTATTTTTAATTTCCTCTTCCAAACAATTTGTTTTGAGAACAAAGTATAACAAACAAGACAATCTACAAAATAATGCGAATGGAAAGGGGCATCTTGACATCCCCACTATGTTTTTAGTTCGTTTCGAAATATACTGTTAATTTCATTTTTCCTTTTTTTAAATTTGGATTCTTGATGTTCTTTGAAACAAACAGACTTTAGAAAGTAAAAAATGTTTATCGATGCGAGCAACGAGACATCAAAGGAATGCAGAGGTATATTTTGTAATTCATCATTTAGCGTATTGAGTTTCTATTCTCAGTACGCCGTATTTCCCAACTTGAAATTGTCATGATGTGATACCTTTAAGCAACTGAGAATATCGTCGGTCCAATCCCGCAGACGAAAAGAGTTGTGTAATAATTTTTGAAAAGTGAACATAATGCATTAGCATTTACTGGTTGTTTGGCTTCGATTCAAAGGAAATTAATTATCAGAAATTAAAACTCGTTTATTTTAAGGTTGTTGTTTAAGAAGAATAGCTTCTAGAAAAGCTACATCAGTAATATATTCTTGCGCTTGCCCAAGTATATGAAGGTGGCGAGCCAACTTTGTATAGACATGTGAATAGTGTACATAGTATAGTGTGGGCAGGTTTGCAGATTACATGTCTCAAGTGTATATTTGCCGTAGTTCACAATGCCAACGAACTTGGAGAATTGAGGCGTTGGTGCTCACTGCATTAGGACTATTTTGTAAAATATAATATTGATGGTCCTGGTGTCAATGGCTAATTGTAAAGCAGTAGAGCAAATAAAGCGTGTATTTATTGAGCATTATGAACGTTTTGGTGTTGTGTTTTTAGGATTTTTGTCTGATGGGCGATTTTAACCCTTGCCTCTTGTACTGAAAACGAATTTGCAATTGGAACCATTTTATCAGCTCGTTTTTGACGTGTTTGACGTCATTTGTTATGGGTTAAGAATGGAATATTGGCAAACGTTGCGTATTTTTTACTCGTAAAAATTAACGGTTGTACATGTTCTACTTGTCTGGTTGTGCATTCGTCAAAAATCTTGAGTCAAGTTTGTTGCTAACAATTGTACTTGAAGAGATCTTTGGCAACATGGCTTCCCAATAAATTGTCGATGAATTGATTATAATTACTACGAGGGCAGCGAAATGGCTACGGTAAAGATCATCACAATCGTCATTTAATAATCTTAGAAAATATTTACTCGAGTTATCGTGATGAGGTAACAGTACTTTGCTGGTTTTTCAACTGATGTAAAACGCCAACACAACATGCAAAAGCGCATTATTCCATTAAACTTGAACAACCTGGCTTCCTGCCGGTAGAGCATGCACAGTTGAAAAGTGTTGCACTGACATAGCTGGTTTGGGACCCAAATGACAGTCAGTGGAAACAAACCGGATTTAGTGTACTGCAATTTGTCATTTTCTACAAACAAAATTCTGAAATTGTATATGTAACGTTGCCCGTCACACTTTTTGACCTGGGTTAAGAGGCGAACCAGCTCTATACTAACCCTCATGTCCAAGTCTCTGAATGTGTTTGTCACTGACAAGCATGAGCGACTATTAAACTTGTATTTCTTCGTTTTGAAGTAGTTCCGGTACGTACATTTAATATTCACCCAAAATTATTCCCGTCCTTGCCGATCTCGTCAAGATCTCGCCTTTACTTTCTTGACTGACTGGTTATGATTACAATTCACGCGAATATATCATCTCCCGCAAAGAGATCTAGTGGCGGCGATCCTTTGCAATATTTGATTGCTCCCAGCTTTCTTTCTTCTCTTCGCAAACATGGACTCAATATGGTTGGAGAGCAATTGGGCACCACTTGCTCTGAAAACAAAAGTCAAAGACAGAAAACATCAAAGAGTTCCAGTTCTTGTATCTTCTTTAGCAGCAAATCGTCAAGATCATCGGATCATGTGTTTTAACCGAAATGCTGACGAAAAACCTCAATCCTTTTACTACTGATTCTGCATGTACTATATACGCAATTTTTCACCTGGCATTAGCCGATTAGGAAATCAACAAATTGGGTTGTTTGGTGTATGCAGTAACTAAAGTATCCAAATACCGCTTTTGCCACGATATATTTCGGAGTCTCCACTCCCTTTCCACATCCTACTGTCGGATGTTTTAAAACACTGCACTGAAACAAAGCACATAGGAATGGGAAGAGAGCAGCATACAGCCATACGTTTCGAGATTTAGAATTTGAGGGTATAGAAAGTTCCTCCACTTGAAGAATTCGCGGTAATCCACCATTATAATTTATAGGTCGGAAACCTGGAAAACCATTATAAGGTCACCGAAATACCTGGCTATCTGTTCATAACCTCAGCTAATCTCGTACGCTCTAATTTTTGCAGAACAACTTGCGCGCAGAGAACAGAAATCACTACGTCTACGGCGTCGCCATAGTGAAGTCATAACAAAACAAAAGACTTGTAATTATAAAAGACAATCCACTGCACGTGAACATGCACCAAGCGGAACACCTGGCCACCGTCGCGTATAAATTTACAATGTAAAACACGCTGATTTGGGTTCTCTAGAGTACATGCAACATCAATATGAAAATGTCTTGTTATTAGTTCGGTTTTATAACCAGGGTATGCGGTTTGCACGATTCGCACTCCTTTATACAAAAAACAGTTCTAGGTAAACAAAAAAAAACCCAGAAAGTTGGTTTTCAGCAGGCTTTATCTAAGCCGTAGCCTTACCAGCATCTTAAAGTTAAAGTCACTAATATCTACAACATGCGGATGGTGACTTACATCATCACCTAATGATATATCTTAAACTTTCTCTCAGAAGCAACTTATTTCCCTAAGAAATGAGTTGGACTACATATCGTGAAGTTGTTTGATGAGAAATATATTCAAGCACCTTGCGGAAAACGCTAGTACTAAAACAGCAAATCCAAGTTGAACCTTTGGAAAGATGGTCAATTTTGAATTGGAACCTTCGGAAAGCAACCATTTGCACGGACTACTTCTCGCACGGGTTCCTTTTCGGAAAACGACGAAAACCCAAGGAAGGATAGGGAGTAAAAATGGAAAGGCCAAAAGACCCTGGACTTGAATTTTTAAAAGCAAATTTAGGGGGTTGATCGATCTCTTACCTGAAAGAGGTGTCTTTGTTAGGTGGTTGTTCTTTTCCACTTGTTTCTCGATTTTTGCTTTGAAGCAAGGAGTTGATGGGACCGACACAGAAGGCACAGTTGGGACAGGCGATGGTGCGATTGTAACTGGTTTGCCTGAGTGAAAACCAGAATTTTTCTAACAGAACTATCGCTGACAGTGTTTAGACTTTAGAATGCACGTATCAATGTAATTCCCGAGGATGGGGGGTATTTGGGCAAGGGGTGGGGATTTGATGTCAAGTATATGCCCCGGCGGTGGCGAATTTGATCATAAAGACAAGGTAAGAATAAAAAACACTATAAACTTGCTAATTTGATAAATAGCGCCTATATATAATATTGTTCAAAGCACTTTCAGCATACATAAAAAGGTGCTAGCCTTAACTAATGACTAATTATTTTAAAAAAGGTAATTAATGACTAACTACAAGTGGCTTTGGCTTTGTGAAACATTGTAGCTTGTACTCTTTTGCGTTTTTGTAGTGAAAGTTGTATCCACTGACCTGTTTGCAATTTCAAGAACCGTTGTACTTTTAGTAGTGTTGGTTATTAATTAATCAGATGTATGGAGTACTTACGAAAAGTCTTTATCTTGTTTCCAGTATTTAAATTATCATCCACGTCAGGAACACACGGTGCCGGTGAAAATGTTTTAATGGACTTTGCCCTGTCTGTATGTACTATGAACGGCGAATGACCAGGGACGAAATGGTAAGAGAATATTGGTGACTCGGGTACATTCATAATTTCTTTTCCTGTCGTTTTTCACTTCAGACTTCGAAAGCGAAAAGAAAGAATCCGGGAAAAGAAGATACAGACCTATAAAATATATAAATTAATTGATATATTAGTCTCTCAATTACAGCCAAAAATGAGAAACCAAATAGAATCTGTGAAGCTTTGAAGGACCTCGAACTCAGAGAATGTAAAACCTCAACTCAAAGACAGTGTCAACAGAAACAGTCGTAAAAGTAAAAGCAAACAAAAGATTTTCCACTTACCGCGTGCGCTACGAGTTTTGGGCTTTTGATTCAATGGAAAAGATGTAGGAAAGAAAATTTTAGAAAAATTTTTTGAATCATACAAGAACACCGCAAGAACTTGTTGAAGCAGCGCGTCGTGCGCTGGAATAACCCCCGAATATTCCTCGGAATAGTTCGGATATTGTAGTCCAATCAAATTGAAGACGAACCTTGCCGATTATTGACGAATTGGCCATTAGAGGTCACGGTCGTCTGATTTTGGCGCCATCTTCAAATCCGCGCGAAAACTGGTGCACAGAGCTGGCCATCAGCTGACGTACATTTGATATGGTGAACAACCGATTTTTGGGCTGTATGCTTCTCTTTTAAACAATAATTGCTGGTGCTTTGAACATCTATAGCGCCTTTTAGAGTTCTTAAAGAAACACGAGTAAAACTGACGACCTTGTATCCTGTTTCGAGGCGACATAATCGGAACAGAGATGAAGACAGATTTTGAATGCGAATAAGCGCAAAGTCAACAAATGTGAAGACTGAACTCTGAAGTGAACAACTGGGATGGTCGTTTTAAAAGAGTAAGAGTATTTGCAGAATACTTTGTAGTAAGTATCTCCCGTAAATACCTGAAATGTTTGCAATATGTATGTATTTCGATACGGTGGCAATAGAAGATTACAATTAGATGATTATTGGCCATTATTCACGTCTTGAAATGGCGGTGAGATTATAGCAAATAAATAATAACTTATATAGTTATAAGTTGTTGTTTCACTTGATTGTCAATATAATAGCATTGAGTGCATTAACTAATTTTGAATAAAAACTACCCCGTACTGATTTACAAGTGACTATGATACACTTCTAAACCACAATGAGATAATAACAGTAACAATAGTATTAATAATTATATATTAATTTGTTACCATTACATTAATTTTTCCATTCCAATTGGCAAGTTGGATTCTCATCTAATTGACTGACAATTACTGAATTAGTTTTAAATAATTAAGAATTGAACCTGCAATATGTATTTCTTAGGTACTAAAGCTCAATAGAACTATTAGTATATTTTAATTTGATTGTACTGTATCATTTGTAAGTATAGGTGTACAGCGAGGTACTTTGGATAAACATGACACGAAAGAACTTCAGGAATGCTTTGGGGTTATCCAATAGAACTGGAGGACTTCCCTCAAGATCCAAAAGTAGCTTCAATATCCCAAACAGGATTAGCTTGTCACAGACTAACAAGTCAAACATCTCAAATGGTTTGATTGGAAAGAAGAAGCTCATCAAAACATACTCAAGACATCAGCCTGTGCAAGTTGCCAATAAATATCACTTTCTAACTCCTGACACGCCTGATTTTCATGAAATTATGCAACAGTCGTCAAAGGACAGTGAAGTTCGATCAGAAGGTAAGCCAGCCCCCAGTCTCCTCCACTGCTCTTCTTTCCCAGGATTATTACCCAAAAAGCAAGTTGACTAGGAATGAGGCTGAGCTAGGCCTTAATTTTCAGTTCACAAGAGAGCAAATTAAATTGTTTTCAAGATCAGAAAGAATTTAGATTTTTTTGTAGCAGTAATCATATTATTCTGTGCTAAGTTTGGAATTAATTTGCACTAGAGTATTTAAATTGCAAAGTGAGTTAAACTAATTTGCATAATTTCCAAATGAATGAGAGATTAATATGATTACTTGTTAATCATATACATGAAAAAATTGCGTTGGATTTGCAAAAGTTGTCTACCATTTTATTTGTGACTGAACTTTCCTCTGCTGTTGTCATAGAAACAGCCATATTTTGATTGGTTAATTGGTTTTCTATTGTCTCTCATCCAATCAGATTTGAGAACGTACTGCACAGTTTTTAACCAATAGGTATTTTTCATGAATATGATTATACCAGTAATATAGCTACAGTCCAGAAAATATTCTCCTGTAGATAGAGGCAAGTTCCACCAAATAACCCCTCACAATGTAGGATGTAAAGAAATATAAAACCAAACTTCATAGAGGAGAACCTACCTACATGCACCCTCACCTTAACTCTTGACGCACCCCTGACCAAAGTTGCTGATAACAGCAGTGTCTCAATATGTCCCCATAGCTATCCTATAAACAGGTTGGGAAAATTGTATTACTTTTTTCCCATAAATGTACATACCAGTCAACTTGACTGGGGCTGAAAGGGTTAAGTGAGTGTATCGCAAAAAGAGGAATTCACAATTTCAGAGTATTTAATAAATAATAGCCCTTATAATAATAATAATAATAATAATAATAATAATAATAATAATAATAATAATAATAATCTTTATTAAGGCACAGATTTCAAAAAGTTTTAAAACTTTTGAATTTGACTTTTTTTTCGTTAACTAATAACAACGAAGCTGTATTTTAGACAAACTAATTAAATATGATTTGTTGTTGTTTTTCTTATTTTTACAGACTCGCGAGGAATAACAAAGCTCTTACAGATGAACCAAGAACAAACCATTTTAGGTAATGGAGCACACAGTTCTTTTCAGTTCCAGCAAAGGTAATTAAACTATTGATGAAGCACAATATTTATATCTATATTTTTGGTTCTTTTTTTCAAATATTATATTTTGAATAATATTTAGTCACTTGAATATATAATTATCCTATTCAAGGATTATGGAACAGGGAGACAGGGATGCCAGCTCCTCCCAAATATCTGGGTAACTTTTCTCTCCCTCCTTCCAATGCCTCTGAGCTTCTACTGGCCCCCTATTTAGCAGGCATAAGATAAAGGTGATCTTTGACAGGGACAACTAAGCTTAGCTAGATTTAGTGTTGAGTCTGATTGTGAAGGAGTACTTCCCTCCATGACCATATCATTGATATTCTTATGTAAAAAACAATAAAAACTGCATCTTTTGGAGCACAGCTGACACCCCGGAGGGAGGGGGGGGGGGGTACTCCCACTACAAATGGGTGGGGGTGTGC
>JANSTR010158951.1:0-10196 GCA_025434805.1 Antipathozoanthus remengesaui
CAGTAATAAAAAGCTAACACTTCTAACTTTAAAAAAGGCTAAAATACTCTAATAAAAATACATTCTGGAAAACATGGCAGCTATAATAATAATAATAATAATAATAATAATAATAATAATAATAATAAATCTTCATAAAAAAGATCCAGTTATGGGGCAGGGGGTATTGACTGATTAAAATGACTTCTGGAAAAAGGTAATTAATTCCAATTATTTGCTTTATCCTTTTCTAAGATCCTTGCTCCAAGAAGGCTTGTAAGTTCCACGCCAGGTGCCAGGCCAGTAATGATGGATCAGCAATGTGTATATGTCCCGACATTGCCAAGTGTCCAGGCAAGCACAGTCCCGTGTGCGGCAGTGACGGACAGACATATCTGAATGAGTGTAATCTGAGGGCGACTTCATGCAAAGAAGCGCGCCCGCTTTCTGTCGATAATGTGGGAGTCTGCGGTAAGTTTATCGGTGGAGTACACTTTGCAAGTTAGCAAATTAACCTAGTTCCAAACATGGCCTGGACTCGAGGAATTTCTATAATTTGAAACAGTACCAGACCTGATGATGATCGTAAGATCGAAACTTTAGTTTAAAGTACAACTTATCAATTTTACCTGGCGTGATGATACACATTCTCTTGACGTATATGGTGTCCTATATTCGTTTTGTCAAAACAAAGCAAGAAATTTCAATTTCAGAAAATTGTTATAATCGCACACAACTCCATGGCAGTGTCTGTCAAGTTAAGACAATGCACAATTGATATACTGTAGTTCCAAATGGTTTATTGGTTAATCTTGCTTTGATTTAACAAAGTTAAGTCTAAATCTAAATGAAATACTGCATGAAAACTCCCATACGAGATAGATATGCAATGCTGGTTTACGATCAGCGGTCCCGGTTAGTCAATAGTGGATGGAGTTGGTAATTAATCTTGCTAATTAATCTAAGCGTGATTTTAGTAATATATATTAGAAGGTTGTAATAGCTGTCATCTTTGTAATTCGTAATTTTCGGAACATCTTAATAATTTGTAACAGAACATATTTTTTAATCCTCGTTTATTGCATATAGAGAATTGTGTTTATTCAAACATTTTATACTAGAAATTTAGGTTTTATATAAGTAATTCACAGATATCACTGTAACTAGAAATTAGGTAGATACTTAGATATCCTTCCTTATAAGTTAATTACTATTTTAAAATTAGGTGTCCCCTATTTGTGGAGTGGTTCTTCTTTTGCTAGACATACTCGACACGTTAATAAGGTTATTATTATTATTATTATTATTATTGTTATTATTAATCTTGGCAATATCCGAATGCAGTGCGGCAGTTTCAAAATACTAAATTAAAGTAGTACCGCATGCGTAAAGTTTGGGATAATGAATTTGATTCTGGTTTAGTCCACGAGAAGAAAGATGATCTGTTACATGTTTTTCAAATATAACATGTTAGGAGTCCACTTGTCAGGATGGGTATGGAACTGACATGGATATTTTGTGCATTAAGGTCAGGTGAGCTCTTTAAGTCTTGGACTAGAACCACTGTTAGTATATCTATTCGAAGAATTGTTTAAATAATGGGCTTCCTTCTGATCACTCTGACCAGGGCCATGTGCGAATAAAGAATGTCCGAAGAACAAGCATTGCGAAGTGAGAGATGACCAACCTGTATGTGTGTGTTTAGACGTTAGACAGTGCCCTGCCTCACTTCAGCAAGTATGTGGGTCTGACGGACACACATACATCAGCGAATGCCACCTGCAGGCAAGAGCCTGTCAAGAAGGATTGAGTACAAACCTCACCAAGCAGGGACAATGCGGTAAGCTGCCTTCCTAGAAATGATATGGAAGGTTTTTATTCATATAATTTGAAACAACTACTCAATGAGATATAGGTTTTAAATTCCAACCAACAGTATAATTTGCTGAACTTTTTACTCCACTTAAATTATTGCGCTACTATTTAGACCCTAATTTCGTCTAACGAAGGCCCAGCAATCAAAACGTAATCGTTGCATCGTCAAACTAAACCTACATCAAAGTACGTATCATATCAACTCTTGCTTATCAGCTTATTCTACGACAATGATTTTATAAGAAAAAACAGTGCAAATATGTAGTTGAAAACATGACGTTTCGACGGTATCATCCCGTCATTATCAAATGTGCAGAGTTTTGAATGTACTGAGCTTTATATAGTATTGAAGTAACTTCACATGGGATTGAAAGAAATATGTAGAGTTCCATGCATTAATGACTTTGAGTAAATAGTTTTGCTTTAACTGAGTCAGTTAAATTCGACGGGATGATACCGTCGAAACGTCATGTTTTCAACTATATATTTGCACTGTTTTTTCTTATAAAATCTTTATCAAAGTCAGCATTAATTAAGTATTCTACGACAGAGAGAAAAACACTTTTTCTGAGTTTGCCTTCCACTGTTTACTAGAAATACTTTATATTTTTCTAGTATAGTGTTCTTACCACATCTTGACGTACAAACCGATTTTATTATTACTTTCTAAAGAATAACCGCAAAACTTGAGAACCCCAATTAGTCTTTGGAGTTGGTCTTTGTGTGTCATCTTACTTTCTTCAGTACCGCAGTCGCCTTCCTCTCAGGATAGGACAGAGCTGGGCGTAGAAACTTCCAGCAAAAAGGTTTTGATAAGTATACATATATGATAGATTAATTTTGGTTACTTGACAGATGACTTATCAACCACATTGTTTTAACCGGTTTTGCTTATAAAGGAAATTGAGTTGTATACTGTAAGCCACATATTACAATTCTCCTTATGAATAATTACCTTTCCTGGAAAGAAACTATTTGGAAAAAGTTGTTAGTAAATAGTTTTTTTAAGAAAGCTGGTGCTCAGACGAAGGCCTAACGCATAGCTTCCTTTCAACCTTACGGCGCATAAAATTGTTTTGCTAAACTTTAGTTGATTTTATTTTTGGTAAAAAGTTGCTGTGGGGCTGCATCAATATTAATCTGGTTTCTTGTTTGCCATTCAGACCCTTGCAAAGGTGTCACGTGTCCAATCGATGCAAAATGTAAAGTAGACAAAGATGGAAAAGCACTTTGTGAATGTCTGTCAGAAAAGGAGTGTCCTAAGACAGTGGACACTGTATGCGGAAGTGACGGCAAGAGCTATAGCAACGAGTGCGTGATGAGGTCGAGAGCATGTCGGCACAACAAGATGGTCAAACCCGTCAAACAGGGATATTGCGGTAAGATCTCCTAATTTGACAATTATCTGGATGCTTTTGTAGCAATATACATGAAAATAGCCTTATTTAACGCCCAGCAAACTTGGTGATGCCTCTTTTTACGCCCTTTAAAGTACATAACTTGCAGGGATATTTCGGTAAGATCACCTAATTGGACAATTCCCTGGATGCTTGTGTAGCAATATACATGAGTATCGCGATTCAGTTAATGTTTTGCTTGGAGAGAGAGACGGTGATATAAAGTGGTATCACCGTCTCAAAAAAGTCGTATCACCGTCTCAAACTTGCCGTGCGTGATTGGTTAGTTTTGAAATTGCCGCGCGTGATTGTCTAGTTTTGGTTGTGAACTTAAATGGCATTTCTGTCGCGCGCGCGCGCTTCATCCTTTCAAACGCTGAAACTCAGGACAGAAATCCAGAAAATAGTTAATAGGGAAACAGTTTCATATTCAAAACACTGATAAGTTCATTACAATGAATAAAGAACTGAAAGGCACACTAAGGACCTCTTTGAAAATTGTACAATGCTCTATTAAAACATTTTTAAAACTTGTTGGTACCAATTTGTTTGCAAAACCGAAACCCGCAAACTATCGAAACAGCTGGCCACAATGCGCAGCCACGACAACACAAATAAAGTTTATAAATAGGCAAAGAAAGTCGGAAAATTTCACTTAATATTGAACAAATGTTCCTAGTGATTAGCTGTTGTACTTGTTTGGTTCCATAACTTAAAATTTTAATTCCAGTAAATCAGTTGCGTTATTGAAAATCGAATTAAATACATTTAACAACGGAACAAGCAAATCAAATGTTTGTGTTTAAATCATTCAAAGGATGTGTCGCTGGACTGAAAGAATAATAAACTTAAGTATATACAGTCAGCTTTATTTCTTCTCTGCCACTTCACTACGAAATTCCTAATAAGCAATTCAGGTCCCGGATTTCAACTGATTTTAGTCATTTTGTTCAGAGTCAAATTCGTTCGCTGAAGCCGAGACATGTACAGTTTGAATAAATTCCTGCAGAGTTCTTCCAACAAAGCAGATTCAATGTCGGACTGTCTATTCCACAGTTCTTGGTTTCATTGTTTTGACTCCTGATGACTGAAATCAATGCAATTTATACGGAAAACACGAACAAATCCGGCACACAAACCTGAAATTTCGCTCGTCTTTCACCATTCTCGAGTCAAGTATAATGGTATATAATATATGATATAATGGTATATGATCAGATCGGTTGCTGGTGTGTTCTTATCACTGGTACTGAACCGTGCTACCGCTGACAATTGTTCACATTCCAGGGTTTGAAGATCATTGACTTGCAGCAGACGGATTACCTTCGGACTCTTGAGAACGCTGTCCAGTTTGGATCTCCTGTTCTACTCCAGAATGTTCAGGTACAGAAGAGTGGATCATCTGATCTATTGTTTATAGAATGCCAGTATTTTATACATAACGAAGTACTTTACCAACTATTTAGTTAACTGTCTACATCTTGACTTTGTCAGGGTTTGTGCTTTTCCCTACCTTAAGGTTGTGAATGTTAGGTGGAATTCAGATACCTTTTCTACTTTGGAATGACTAGTTTAATTGTTTACAACCAAAGGTGGACGCAGTACTCGGTATCAGATCTCACGACCCAATCCACCATACTAAAAAAGATGGCGGCTGTATATTTGACCACAATGCCTAGCGAACCTAACTTGGTGAATAGCTGAACGTGGAAGACCATTGTTTGGCAAACATGTCCATATACTAACAACATTGTGTATGCTAGGTTTGAAGTTTTTAGATCCTTTCTGTACGTTTTTATTAGCATTTTTATGTTTTTTGCGTGCTAGGAGTAAAGGGTAAATGTACCAGTCGCCATCTGTTCTGTTACGGTCAATTGACAAAGGTCTCCGATGACCTACGGTTTAAAAAGACGCGAAGGTTTGCTGTGGTATGTTATTGTAACTGAATTGCTAACTGTAACTTTAACGTGACCATTCGAATTGTACTAAGACCACATGTACAAACCATACAGCAAGGCTAAATTCTTACTTTATTTTTTTTTGTCTTGACTCAATTATAGATTCAGTTTTGACCAATTGTATTTTTCATATTTCAAAAGATGTTTTGATGTGTTCCAACGCACTAGTTTTAATAATAATTGTTATATAGCTAGTGCGTTTTCGGCTCGAATGCGCGCTCTCATTGGCTAAATATAGGTCGCGTGGATGAGTTCAAATCAAGTGTTCCCCAGCTGGTCAACATCTCGGAATTTGTGGACCAGCCGATGAACATCGCTGTTGCGCTGTCACGTTTGAGAGCAGTAAAATTTATTTTGTTTTAATAATTGTGGTTTATTTTGTTTATGCTATATAACAAAGCACTTAATGACTGCTCACGAGGGAAAAATCTGTTTTGTTTCCCTCGAATGTCGATGTTTCACTCGACATCGTTTCGGGAAACATCGAGATTTTCGGGAAACAAAACAAATGTTCCTCTCAAGAGCAGTCGTTAAGTGTATATTGTTGACCTATGCTGTTTGTTTACATTTATCAAACTCTCTACTTAAGTCTCCGTATTGCAAGATAATGTAATTTACCAAAATTTGGAAGATTTTGTGGAATATGATCAGTAGCGGAATGAATGGCTATACACTATAATGTGTGCAACAGTTGCATTTTGGGTTTGAAATTGGGCAAAACAAGAGTTTACAAACATATTTCGACGTTTTGTAAAGCATTGTAGTAGGATGTATTTTCGTTATTAAATGTTCTTGTGGTAGATATGCCAGAAATGTCGAAACAGAACTAATTTAAATGTAATTGTTTTGGAGTTCTGAATTAAGATAATTAGGGGTTTTTGCATGTTGATTTCATACGTACAAGTCCAAACCCACACCTTACAGAAAACATATTTATTCATTTTCCAGGAGGACTTGGATCCATCTCTGTCTCCGATCTTAAACAAGTCAATAGTGAAAAAAGGTGTGTCCATGTTACATGACATATCATAATCTAGTTCTATTCTATTCCTAGCCTTACTTTCCTTTTCCTATTTTATCTTTAGTCCTTTCAACTCCGTCCCTCGATAAGTACTACTGTTATTATTGTATTATATTTCTATTACATTATATCTTTTAAAATAACCTGAATTGCATTCTATTTTGTATTTATGCTTAATAAAATGCACAACCCCAATGTAAACAAGTTACTAACTTTTTGGCCGGATTCTGTGTTCAATATATTTTATCATTATTTTATATTATTATTACCTTTTGCCCCCTTTCCTACTTGCCTTCTTCTCCTCCTAGGTTTTATAAACATATTTCGAAGTTTGTAAAAAAATTTGTAGTAGGATGTATTTTCGTTATTAAATGTTCTTGTGGTAGAAATGCCAGAAATGTCGAAACAGAACTAATTTAAATGTAATTGTTTTTGGAGTTCTGAATTAAGATAATTAGGGGTTTTTTAGGGTTTTTAGGGTTTTTTTTACCTTTTGCCCCCTTTCCTACTTGCCTTCTTCTCCTCCTAGGTTTTATTGTCCATATTCTCTGTAATTGCCTTTGACTTGAGACTTAGTCCCAATCCTCCTCCCATCATAGCACCTTAAACCCACATGGAGCATTCATGATAACGTGAAAAAGCAACTGATAATGCTGTGCAACAAGACGATGCTTTGAGAACTGGCCGCCACGATACACACTGTTTATCTGTAGTACATGTTAGTGTCTCGGTTGGTACTTACTAGCTAACTAGTTATTCTAACACGGGATTTCTATTTCCTTCCCCATATGCCCACACACCCTCGAATCGACTGATTTTAAGCTAATGTTCACTAATTAGGGAGCATTCATTATTTATGGCTGGGGGAGCTGGCAAGAATTATGGGGGTCATCATATTTTTCAGCAGTGGGATCAAAAATAATTGTTGTTGGCTATGATTTTCTAACATATCTTTTGCATTTTTTGGGAGGGTCATGGTATTATGTAACTGAACTTGAGGGGGTCAGGTGTTTTATCTAATGTTCATGGTAAATCTTGCCAGCCCCCTCCCCCCGGCCATAAATAATGAATGCTCCCTTACTACTCACTATTGATGAAAAAGTGTTTCGGAATGTTTGCGTTACTATCAGAGGCTCGTTGCTATTGTCGAATCGTTTCTT
Source organism: Antipathozoanthus remengesaui (assembly GCA_025434805.1). Lineage (NCBI taxonomy): Eukaryota > Metazoa > Cnidaria > Anthozoa > Zoantharia > Parazoanthidae > Antipathozoanthus > Antipathozoanthus remengesaui. The sequence goes on from JANSTR010158951.1 coordinate 7,391, forward strand.
TTGGGGGTTGTTGCTTTTGGGGGGTCGTTGCTTGTGCAGATCGTTACTTTTGGGGGGTTGTTACTAGTGGTCGTCGTTATTACCGCGGGGCCGTTACCATCGGAATGACGTTTCCGACAATGTGATCTTTAACTAATAGTTTTACAAATTTTGCGTATGATTAATAACTGATAGACTTACAATTCAACATTTGACAGGCGGTCGCTACCTGATCAAACTCGGAGACAAAGAGGTTGAATACAATCCAGATTTCCACTTCTATATCACTACCAAACTGAGCAACCCTCACTACACTCCGGAAATTTCCACCAAGACCACGATAGTGAACTTTGCCGTAAAGGAGCAGGGTCTGGAGGCTCAGCTGCTGGGTATCGTCGTTCGTAAGGAAAGACCTGAACTGGAGGAACAGAAGGACGCCCTGGTCATAAATATAGCAGCTGGAAAGAAGAAACTTGAAGAACTGGAAAATGAGATTCTGAGGTCCGTTTACTTTGCGTTATTCATCATTCCCATTATTAACCAACAGTTGCCATCCTTCGCTATTGATAACCATTTTTGACATTTGTTTTTTGACATTCTTTGAAAATAATCTCTCTGGTTCAGTGATTATTCCAGATTTTACAACTAGGATTACCTAGCTCGCATTAATAATTTTCTAATAATAGAGATTGAAAAGCTCATAAAAAATTTATCTTCGATTTCAGTTTTAAGTGAAATGATTTCTATCAGTGTATGCGAGTTGATGTAAGATCGCTGACTGCCAACCAGGACTCCAGGAGGTCCCCCTGGTCGACAGTTGAAATTTGTGAGATCTTCTTTCGTCACACCGTCCATGGACAGGGACGTTAACCCGTTGATTTAGTCTCTCAACCTTCTATTGGGGGATTTAAAAGAACCCACGCTCTTTTCGAAAAGAGTAGGGTAGCGATCCCGTTGTTAGTGGTCTGTCACCGTCTCTATACTTAATACTGTTGATTATGATGATTGTAAACTCATTTGAACATATTCATATGATATGAAATTTTCGCTAGGTAAATGCATTAGCATTACCATTCGGTTTCGCGTGTAGTCGATGTTCCACTGAATTCTAACAGAACTATCAAACATTAGATGCACATGCATTATAAGCAAAACACTCAAGATTAAACCTTACCACTATCACTCACTATCATTTACCTTTGTTCGCTATTTCATTGCTCAGTTTCCTATTCTCACTACTAACCAAAGGTATGCGTTTTATATTTACCGGAAAATTTGTGTTTTCAAAGAGATCACGCAAAAAACAATTTTGGTTACAAGTCTCGTGACATCTTGTGGAATGGTGCCGTAGACCGGGTATGACATCATGCGTTGATTGAAGAACTCCAACACGTGATAAACGCCCGATTGCCTGAAATACACAATGATGGTGCTTTGCCCTTCCTCAGAAAGGGTGTAAATAATGTAAAGAGCAGTTTTGTACGGCTCCTTGGTTACTAAAAAGTCCTGAAATTTTACACTGACTGCTGGAATTTCCTTGCAAATCCCGGTTTTTTAACTTGTGATGTTGCAGGCAAAATGCGTTTGATCCCTTTTCGAAAGTATCCGACGCAATTTTCTACCAATTAAGAAGTCAAGTACCTGATCAAGCGATGTATTCGCCTTTATTTACTACGTAATATATTGATGCTAGTACTGATAATGTTTTTTCAGGCTGCTCCAAACAGCACAGGGATCGTTACTGGATGACGAGCAGCTTGTGAACACCCTCAACTCATCCAAGACAACCTCCCAAGAGGTGTCAGAACAGCTACAGGTCAGCGAACAGACTGAGATCAAGATTGATGCTGCACGAGAGGTGAGTAAGTCCTGTGGCTAAACCTTAGTTTTATCGAGGTTTGAAATTATCAATGAGCAAAACTTGACATAGATTGACATTTTCTCTTGAACAATGTTGGTAAGTAATTGAAATGTATTGGTATCGATATATTTTCGTCCACACACTCGAACTGTATTAATCGCACACATTTTATCTACATGAACAATTTAAAAATATTCGGTGTGTAGCCAGACATATTAAAAATTTGATTAATATTTTCTGGATGTTTCGGCAACTGCTGTTGCCTTTTTCAGCAAGTTATGAAATGCAAATGTAAACAGCGTCCTGCATGGTGTACATGTATGTGCATGATATTAAATCACTCCTCGAAGAAATATAACAATAGTCTCTAGTGTATTCGTTAGAATTAATTACTCTGTCTATCTATCCATTCATCCATCCACCCATCCCTCCATCCATTTATCCATCCATCATCTATCCGTTACCCATCCATCCATCCACCCTTCCATCCATCCACCCATCTATTTATATATCTATTTGTCTGTTTGTTAGTGAAATGTTTACCCATCCGTCTGTCCATGTGTCCTTCTGCCTCATCGGCTAATTTGACTGCATCTGATAAAGCAGCAACTTCACTCTGCAGGGTTACCGCCCGTGTGCCCAGCGAGCTTCCATACTGTTCTTCGTCCTCAACGACATGGGCCGAATCGATCCAATGTACCAGTTCTCCCTTGATGCTTACATCGACTTGTTCAACGCTTCCATCGACAAGAGCCAGCGCAGTCCGAATCTGGACATCCGGATACAGAATCTGAACGATTTCCACACCTATGCTGTGTACAAGTAAGCACCACTTGCTGAGCTCCTAATCAGTATAATGATAATGATAATTACAGTAAATGCTCTAATAGGCGGCCGGGGGGGGGGGGGGGGGGGGGGGGGGGGGGGGGGGGGGGGGGGGGGGGGGGGGGGGGGGGGGGGGGGGGG
>JANSTR010158962.1:0-10193 GCA_025434805.1 Antipathozoanthus remengesaui
GATCGTCCATCAAAACGTCTTCGCGCGCTCTGATTGGCTACTGACGGCAGAGCTGTCAAATCGAAATCATCTGGATATACATGCTGAAAACTGGCAGGGGCTGAAAGGGTTAAAGGTTGGGAAGGGATCTGTATGATTGCTCATGTGGATATTGGCCTACGATATCTAGCCTGTGTAGGTCTGCATTCCAGTCAGTCGAGGAGAAACAAGTTTTGAAGCTGCGAGGAGAATGGAGAAGAGATTCCAGTTCTTGCAGCTCTCCGGCCCTTCTTAAGTGACTGGAATGCCGAGATACACAGGCTATGCAAGTAGTTAGTGTATGTACATGTGATGTGTGAAGTGTATGATCCATCATTTGTATGGATTCAGAGATATGCTGTCTGTAGGTTATGTAATACATAACTTTATTGCTCTTTTAAATTTCAGATCTATGCGAAGATTCAGAAATTCGTGCTTACATCAAGGAACTGAAAAAGCAGGTAAAGACAAACAAATTGATGCTGAAGGAGTCACGAAAGAAAAGACGGAATTCAAGAACGTAAGTATATCAATTTCAGACCAATTTTAATGAGCCTAAAAACTTAATTACCTTTGTTATAGATATCTGACTGGTTCATCACCTCTATGCTTTACTGACAGATTGTTTGTGATTGTTTGACCTGCTATGATTAACTGACAGGTTGTGATTGATTAGGAACTGAAAGATATATTATTGGTTGACAACGGACAGACTTGTCTGTGATTAGATTAACTAGAAGGTTGACAGCAATTTGTTGACAACTTATAGATTGTCTGTGATTAATAGTGTATACTCTATTCTTTACTGACAGATTGTCTGTGATTGGTTGACACTATGTTTTGCTGACAGATTGTCTGTGATTGGTTGGCACTATGTTTGCTGACAGATTGTCTGTGATTGGTTGACACTATGTTTTGCTGATAGATTGTCTGTGATTGGTTGACACTATGTTTTGCTGACAGACTGTCTGTGATTGGCTGCCACTATGTTTTGCTGACAGATTGTCTGTGATTGGTTAACACTTTGTTTTGCTCACAGATTGTCTGTGATTGGTTGACACTATGTTTTGCTGACAGACTATCTATGATTGGTTGACACTATGTTTTGCTCACAGATTGCCTGTGATTGGTTGGCACTATGTTTGCTGACAGACTGTCTGTGATTGGTTAACACTTTGTTTTGCTGACAGATTGCCTGTGATTGGTTGGGACTATGTTTGCTGACAGATTGTCTGTGATTGGTTAACACTAGGTTTTGCTCACAGATTGCCTGTGATTGGTTAACACTATGTTTTGCTGACAGATTGTCTGTGAAGAGAACTAGTTTAAAGGAGAAGATCACAATTTCTCAAAATGAAGCCAAAGCAGAAGCAATTCTTCGACAGCATCCGCAACTGTCATTTTTAGTCCCAGTAAGTCATGCTTGCACAGAGTTAAAATTTTGAAAGTGTTTTAGGGTACATTATGATTAATTTAATAGAATTATGATGAAAACAGTTATGATAAAGCTTACCTAGCTGTAAGAGTTTCAGGGGGACTCAACACCATTTCCTGATCTTCCCTCTCAATAAGAATTTCCAGTTTAGAGATATTACTGTTCACAGAGACATCAAAACATAAAATCAATTTGCTCAAGCCTATAAGGGTTTTTTGGGTGGGCATATAAATTGGGGGAGGGGGTGGGGTTTATATCCATGGAGGCTTATAAGAGGAGTTGTCTTGGAAATACTTATTTAAAGTTTTAGTGTTTATAAAGAAACAAAGAATACACTGATCATCATGTTAGTTCGACCAGTTGGGAGGCTTGTATTTTTTTTAGCAGACGGATAGGTTTTTAATCTTAGGTTTTACAGTATGTTTTATTTAAATACATACTCTTAGGTGCCAACTTAATTTTTCGATATTTTCCCCACCCCCCGGAGCTTATTAGGATTCCCCGTTTATTAATTTTTCAAGTTAAATAATGAATCGCAGCAAATACAATTAATGTTTGTCAAGAACTTTATACTTGCGCGCGTGCATTTTTTGGGTGCGAAATTTCCTACCAAAATAAAGCAAACTGCACAAAACGCGCGCCCTGTTGTGTTGTGTGAGAGTATAGAAATTGCATAATGTGGGTGGCTGATTAAATTAAAAGTTGTGAGAAATGCTTAAGAACTTGAGTGAAACGTTGGACATCACTTGTATGTAGTTCGCTGAATTCAGTGTGGCACATGTGAAGTTTAACATTTGGTCCAGGCCTAATATATTCAAGATTTTGATTTTAAATACTCTACAACATTTACAATATTATATATGGATTTGAAGCGAATTCATGTGATGTCAATAAATCTTTCTATACTGCTAAATTTCTTGTGATGCAAGTAGAGATAGTAAGCAAGTAGACTGACTCTTTATAATGTCCTACTCCCATGTAAACCAGAAAAGGTTCTTCTGCGAGTGCATAATGGTAGGAACAGCTCCATATATATCATATTTATTTGAATTAGGGCCCCTATCGAATATGCGCCCCCTCCTAAAATGACCAAAAATTAAATAAGCGCCCCAAGAGTTACTCAGTAACAGCATTAAACCTTTCTTCCTAGAATTCCGTTAAGATCACTAATGGAGAAAGTAAAGCTGCAGAAGACGTCAACACTCCTACCAAGACAGCACCCGATGACCACAGGGAGACCAAGCAGATGCAGAGCACGTCATCAGAGGACACCGAAGCTAATAGTGATAAGGAACTGAGGACTATTGATCAACATTCTGATGTTGCTCGTGCTAAACTGGATTCTATTAACAAGGACGAGAAACGCCAAGAAAAGGATAATAGGCCCATTGAACCGATTACTACAACTTCTGAGCAAGTTAAAACTGTTATAACCAAAATTTCTGTTACGCACCAGGATAGGAAACATGCTACAAGTAAGTTTGATCAGGATAGGTTAAAGACTGATGCAGTTGGACCATTACCGGACCAACCACCACCCCGGCGCCCTGTGATACTGAATGGTGACAAGGCAACAATGAATAGTGACATTAACAATGACATCACAATCTCAAATGCTGCTTCAGTTTCTGAGGAGAAATTTTCTAAGGTCAAGCAAAGCCAAATATCTGGAGAAATCTCCACAAGTCAATCAAGAACAGTTAGTATATCTAGTGCATCTACTACAACAGTATGGGCAAAAGGTACAACACAGACACAAGAGAAGGAGCCCCCAGCTTCACGATCATGCAGTAAAGGGGACAGACGTCAAGGGAGGGAAGTGCCCTCCCTGAGTTCAGTGAGTGCAGGTCGCAAGACACAAAGTGGTGAATCACCAGGTGCCGCTAGGCACAGACCAGAGGAGAGAGAAGTGCCCCGGTCAGGGAGTGCTAGTCACGGTGTGTTTGCACCACTGGACACTTCAACGTCTGGCTACCCCGAGTCGTTCCACACCCGGAGGTGGACTGGAGACAAGGCGAAGGAGCAAGTTGCTGGTGTGAAAGAAACTAAGGGTGAAGATAGAACGGCTAGAGAGTCGTCAACTGTTGGTGAAAAGGATAAAACACGTGATAATACCCGCAGCACAGTAGCCGCAGTGACAGAGGAAACTCGCCCCAAGCTACCAACACCGACAACTCATAAAAAAAGACAAGGTAGGATGTGATTACAAATCTTTATAACGTCACATGCTGTTCAATACAGTACGATACTTTATTTCTGTTGTGCCTTATATCATTAACTGTTCATTCTATACAAACATCTTAGGGCTAACGCTAGCTCGAGTTTCATCGGAGCATATTTATAACGCACGGTTACCTGGTAGTCAGCGGTTGCCGCCGGCAATAAAAACACAATTTGGTAGAATCTGATAGGTGGGAAAATCAGGTAGTCGGAGCTGAAAGAAGATGGGAGATAATAGTAAGCCACAGAACTTTGCCGACTTCACCACATATCAAAGGGTTCATGATAAACATTACTTAACAGTGATAAATTCCACATAATAGTTTGTAACTACACTGTCGCTTTTTAAGAACTCGTAGTTTTGGCTGAGGCTGAAGGGTCGGAGTGAACTTTCGAAGAACTAAATAAAACTCCAGAAGCTCTAAGTGTCCAACCTCCAGCCTTCCCTAGAGCGGGGTAAATAAAGTAATGGCGAGCTCTGAAGCAGAGAATCTATAGCGAGCTCCCCGAGGGGGAAGTTTTGGAATCTGGGGTCTTGGAAAACGCCATTTCTCAGTCGACAACTGATGTTAAAATATCCCTTCTTGATTCAAGATCGGGGTTTTTGAATGTTAAACTCTTAAAATCTAGGATTTTTGTTTGGGGAAACTGAGGTTCTCAAGAAAACTCAGGGCTATGCCGCTAAAATTGGGTGGTTGAACACTCTACTAGCTCGGTTTGGTTTGCTGAAATCATTCCAGAGGACGTCCAGATTGATTAAAACTACGGTGCAATTAAGTAGTCGGCAGGACTGTGACGGTGAAATATCGAACCTTGGCCTTTTCCCTATGAGAGTAACATACTGTTCCTTTGTAAATATGTACAAGACGCGGTGCAGCTGAAGAAATCCAGAAAATGACTTTCAAAGCCTGGAACGTTTGGTTTTGAAAGATTTAAGACTCGTAACTCGAAGCCTGTAATACCTACATTCATTTTATTTCTTTCCACAAATTATGACACAAATACTGTTTTGAAGTATTCATAAGACAACAAATCTTCTCAAAATTATTTTCTTTGTTCCATAGCTCCTCTTCCACCTGCGAAGGAACAAAAAGCGCCTCAGCCCTCCCCCAAGGACACCAACGCAGCATCGCTTGGTGACGTCAGGATATCGACAGACAAAATAGCAGCAAAGTACACATCGAATCAGGAGAAAGAGAACAGAGATCAAAACAGGAGAGATTTACCCAAAGATAGCAATAGAACTGAACTACCAAACGATAGCACGCCTGCAAATGATCAGGTGAAAATCGTCCGGCAGAAAAAGACGTGTTGTGTCGTGATGTAAAGGAATAATGGTCAGGCGCTGAGTGTTGCGTTACCACATCTTGTCACGTTGTGAATAAGACGTCAGCGATGCATGGGAGGAACGCTGGCAGTGTCACACAGTGTGTTGTCACGCGTTACTATGTCGGCTCGTCACCGTGATTGCTCATTGCAATAATTCTTGCAATTGTCAGGCGTAAAACGTACGACATAAGAATACATGTGTTGCTTGCGGAATTAATGATGATGCCGCGTTTTTGTACAAGCAAAGTTTTGCGTTAGCAAATGCTTGTTACTAACTAAACGTAGATGAAACAAGGATGACTAACTATTGTGCCAGCCTTTTGGCTGATAATGTTTTGTATTTGGAGAATCTCTCTTCAGCGATAGTTTTTGGTTTGCCGGTAACTGTTTCAGTCCTTCAAGAAAAACCTCAAGTATTTTTGTCATTTTACATAAGGTGTTTGTCTTTTTTCTCATACAGTTGACTTGCCCCTTTTGATAATTATTTCTCATCAAAAGTGTTGAGCACAGCTCAAAGGTTATCTTAAGCCAAAATAAGAAAATACTTATGAACCTATGGTTCCAGTTGCCCGATCTGCTCAAAGCTAATTGGTTGTAGTTAGAAATTCGAATCACCTCTTGTCGGAAATCGACCAATAATGACTTCGGTTATAGAACCTGAAGTAGGTTGAACAGCAGAGTGTTTGGCCACAACACTAAATTTGTCTGTTTTAGGTATATTAGCCGGGGGAACATACATAAATAGACTGGGTTACCTGTGGTTTAGCTCGAACCAGATTGCTTCAGATTTGAACACTCAAGTGGACGGGACTTGTCTTTAATTGCTCCTCTTGCTGTAGATCTATTTGGCTTTTAGTTTTATTGTTTCTTTAAATGTACTAGCTGGTGAGCCATATTACAAGTGTTGATATGTTCTATAACATTTATAATGATAATGCCATTTAAAGAACCGTTTCATCTCACGGCCAGAATTGGGCAAGAGCGTTTGTTTTGTTGTTAAATCGAGCCAACAATCGAAGCTTTAAGATTATGACCTGCGGCCTATGGTTTAACCAAGTTTAACCACACGAGCAAATAAAACTTGTCAACGAAACTTGTCAAGGAAAACTTGCTTGTGTGGTTTCGGATTTTGTTGTTATCGTCCACACGAGCAAATAAAATTTGTCAAGGTTCTTGCCGAGGAAAACTTGCTCGTGTGGAATCGGATTTTGTTGTTATCGTCCACACGAGCAAATAAAATTCGTCAAGGTTCTTGTCCAGGCAAACTTGCTCGTGTGGCGACTGCTTAACTTGTAGTCGGTCAGGTAATTTATAGTTTGTGAGTCAACTGGTATAGAGCAAGAACTATCCACGTTGCGTTTCTTGAAGAACATGCAGACTTCTGTCGTACGACCTATTCATATAGGAAAGTTTCTAACAAGTAGTGACGACTCTATTTTAGTAAGCTGTATGACAAGTGAACAACTGACTTCTTAAAACAATTCACGAATCTAGCTAAGATGAAAACTAGGTTTTCATGTTTTTGAACCTGATATTCGTTACTTGGTTTATTCGTCAAGAGGCTTTTATTTTTAAAAAATGAAAAATTAAGAATTTTTAATATTAGACAAGGGACGGAGTTAATGTGCTGAGTGCAGATTTTCGGCACTTTCAATTTTTACACATCGTAAGTTTTTAGAATGTTAGTTTTTAGGGCTGATGATGGTCTGTGTGCGTGTGTCGTATGAGTTAGTGTGTATATGTGTAGTGTTGCCATAGTTGTCCTTGATGAAATTTTAAATTAACGATAGTTTTTAGCTGAGAGCATTTAATTTAAGATCAGTTATGCTTGGGAACGTCTTCGCACCCAAGTAGTTCTGCAATAAAGTGCAAATCCGTCTGTCAATAAGGCTTCGCAGTATCAAAAATTAGTTTGGATTTTGTTCAAGAAATACAGAAAATATTTTTTATTTATTCAGTGTAACTGCAATGTAGGGAATTGTAGTTGGAAGTGGTTCCTTATTCAAAAATAGCTTTTCGTTATGAATAATAAATATGTTTTAAATGATTATTTTAATATTATATTACAAAAAAATAAAAAATCGGTTAAGTTTCTGAGTGACGATAACCGAATTTCCGTTTAATGACTATTTAGTGTACTAGAGATTCTTCGTGAATATGTAACAACTCAGTATGTCCGTTCACATTTTCAGCCGTTTGTGCACGCTACAAAAAAGGCAGTTTATATTGCTTTATCGAGTTTCAAACAAAAGGCCTGCGTGTTAGCGCCGAAACCAAAGAAGAAATAAAAACCATCACGCAAGTTGAAAGAAGCCGAAGTGTTGACGAAGTTTTTTCCAGGCAAACAAATATTGCTTCGTGACATACGACCATCGGTGCACTATTTGCAAACTTGATAATATATAATTTATACGTTCTCAGTCACTGATTTGTTCAGCCTCCTCACTTTTTTAGCAGCAGAGTTTTTCTTCGCATCAGAAAATGTAATTTACGTAATTTTCCCAATAATTGCCGATTTGGAAAATATGCTTTGTTTTCCTAGTATTTAGCTTGTCTCAAGAATGTCATGCTAGTTAAACCCGAATGCCACGTTAGTTAGTTCAAGAGTATCAGAGTTTTAATATAGTTCGTAATATAGTTGGAAATAGATTAATATATTGTAGTGCCTTATTAATATTTTTATTAGTAATATTTTCCGGGAATAGACCGTCGATGGTAAATGGAAGGTGTGCGATTCGGGTGCTGAATTGGGTTAACTCCCATCCTCGTTTGCTTTAAGCTTTGTATCAGTTATTAAAGGAAAATTATCAAAGTTTTATGGAAGCTGCCTTTGTAAAACTGATGCATGAGTAGACTATGTAAAGTGTAAGTGCCGGAAACTTTGGCAGATTAAATGCGTTTCTTGAAACTTGCTTGCCGCAGAATTACAAGCGGAAAAATGATATCTGCTGTGTAAGTGTTCACCCAGTAAAACTCAATTCAAACAATCTTCAAATAAAATGTCTTTTGAACTCTGAGGGGGCAGTGCGCCACTTTGCTCAAAATTGTAGAGCTAGAGAGTTATTAACAAAATGTATTTTCAGCCCCCTTCCGCCCCCCACCCCCCACTTCAACTCACATCCGGTTGTGCGGTACATCATGTTGGACATATACGAAGTGTTTTACTGGACCCCGTATTTTTTCATGTTCAGTCAAGACAAGCTAATCCCTTTTTATCCTACTGGTCAGGAAAATTTTCAGTTTCCAATTTAATACTTCAAGGATTTGTAGTTCATTGTAAAGAAATGAATGCACGTAGCTGCATTTCGGTATGTATGTAGAAGCTGAAGTTTACTGTGGCCAGGCAACAGATTCTGTGCAATCTTTACAGAATCTTTTACAAGCGTCACAATTTTGATAGTTTGATAACATGGATGAACAGAACAACAAAAACGTAACCCGCGGGTGCAAGTCAAAAAAGGCCAGATTGTTGCACCGTTGAAACTCGATAACAAACCCCGTGATCGCGTGACTGTTTATGTTTTGCCAACATGGCTACCGAAGAAGGGATGATTAACGATACGAGTCTTGTGAACGCTGTTTCTGCAACTATCACAGAAATCAGAGAGGTTCAAGTTAAGGGCAAATCAAAATATATGTTTGTAATAGAAGTGAAGTGGTCTGATAGTTTACTATCCAAAGTGTGGCGAAGTTACAACGATTTTTTCGAGTTCCAGTGTCGTTTGCTGGACTGCTTTCCGGATGAGGCCGGCAACTCCAGAGATTGCAAAAGAATTATTCCATTTCTGCCTGGTAAGTAAACAGCGTGCGTCAACTATTCTAAGCCCTGAAGGCAAGTCTTTAGTTTAAGCTCCTAACAATGGTGGCCAGTGGGTACTAATTTAATTAGTGGAGATGTTTCTTCATGGAGAAAAACCATGATATAGACGAAAAATCTGTACTTTTTCAGAACTATTTTTCTCCCACGCGTTATGAACAGATTCCAGTTAAATAATTAACTGTTCGGCCCCTCCATTGAGAAGAAGACTTTAAAAACACAAACAACCAACCAATGTAAACTGTTTTTATACAGTTTTGTTATATGACCAGAATAGTACGTGCACTCTGATTGGTTCTTGAAAGGTTTTATTTTTAATGACCTACGCTTGCACATTACAGAAAATATCAAACGTTGTCCTCGACGCATTGACCTCGATATCGCATGGTCAATACAGCACAGCCTCAGTTTGATATTCTCTGTAATGACCTTACTCTAGGTTAATAAGTAGTTTAATAGTAATGATAATATTTTTCTCAACAACAATGGGGCTAGAGGCTGAGCTACAGGTCCTCAAACAAAGTGGGTTTGCTAGTAGTAAATGCACTCAAGCCCTGCCCCTATTTATAATGAAAAATATTTGAATTTTTCCTGGTGTAGAAAACATAAAAACCCCTTGTCATTCCTGGGGGCCCATTTACGTGGCTCAACTGGCATGGGCCCTGGTTCCCAACCTCTCTCCCTCAGAGGCCACAGAGGGGAGGAGTGGGGCTGGGGGAGTCTTGGCCCCCCTTCAATATTTTATTTTCAGCCCTTGCACTTTAAGTCACTAGTCAGCCCCCCTCCCCACCACTCTCAAAGTAGCTGCGAATAACCTATCCCTTCCACCCCCAACACTAAATATTGGTGACCTAGATTATATTGAGGTGTGTTATATGAAGAATGAGATGCGCAAAATTAAATGATTGTTCAGCCAACCAGAAACTTTATTTCATATTTCCTGTTTTCACTTTTTGATGGAGATGTTACATGTAAGTGTTACCTCCACATGTTTTGAGATAAAAACAGCAGACCCATTTCCCTCCATTTCGGACTTGCATTTCCTAAAAGTGCATAGCATCGATGCTTCGTATAGCAAATATGGATGGTTGACAGCCAGTTTATCTTAACCAATCATGCACCTCTCTATCCCTTGAAAAATTGATATCAGTACCAGGCGCGTATGCAGGTGCAGACCTTCAAACATGCTTCAAAACCCATACAAACGTCTCTAATTTTGAGACATCATCCCCAAAAAGCATATAAACTCTTAAATTTTTCAGATTTCTGCGATGCTCTTGAAATGAACAAGCATACATTATTTTCATGCCTGCTTCTTTCAAATGGTGGGTGAATAACGGAATTTTACAGTTATCACAAAACTAATAATACTTT